>WBNM01041453.1:0-87761 GCA_013399055.1 Ramphastos sulfuratus
GTGCAGTTAGCTGGATTAGTTTCTTTTGCTTTGATTGTTTGGATTTTTTCTGCCTCCAGCTGTGACAAAGACAGCAGACTGACAAATAATGCCAGGGGAATTTTCTTAGATGCGTTCATTGGTGCTTGACTAGGATGGGATTTGTTTAAATGTGTGAGGTCATGCAGGAGATATGGGTTGGAAAGGAATTTCCTGTTCATCTGACTGCACAGGAACAGGAGAGAGTTTTGCTCTCTGAATAATTTGGTGGTGTTTGCCTTCTGGGATTATCTGGGCAGACTTCATCCTTGTGGTGTCCTGAACCTGCCTCGATGAGAGATACAAGAGTCCAGCCTTGTGCAAACACAAGTGCTCTAGTTCAGTTAATAGAGTGTTCTGGCAAGAAACAGTGCTCAGTGATACACAGCAGGTGAGAGAAGCTGAGTGAGTAGTCCCTGCTGGCCTAATGATGGGGGATAACCATGAAATATGGACCCTAGGTACTTGCTTTGGCTTCTGAACATTTGACTTCACTGCAACGGCAGAAAACTGAGCTTGGGTTAAAGTTCTTGTGCAAAAAGTCTGCTGTCTCAGCCGGAGTGAGTCAGATGGATTGTTTAGCATCACTTCTGGCCCACGATGCTTACCAGACACCTTTGAAGTATGGGAAGTTACAAATACTGGCTTCCTAACTTGCTCAGTGCACTGAATTCGGGTTTTCATAAGCTTTGGGAAGTGGCTGGCTCAGGATGTTCTACGCTGGGACCAGAGTGCAGAGCGAAGCTCTATGTGGGTATTCCCCACAAGGAAGCGGCATAGGTCACTGGCGTGAGGTGGCACAGGCAGAAGAGTTGCCATTCAGGGAGTTTAACTCCATTTAACTAATTTCCAATTAACATCAACCTTTAATTACCCTTCAGGCGTTGACAAACAAGTGTGGCAAACAAACTCCCAGGAAAAGCACTTTTCCTCCCCCACCCCTAGGCAGTCTGACACCTCTCCTGCACCCTTCACAGCCTCCACTGCCTTCGCCTTCACATCATGCTCAGTCCCCGTGGTGAGGTGGAATGGCACAGGTCAGGGTCAGAGCATCAAGATTTCTGCTTTGTTGCTCTTTGTTTCTTAATCATTTTTACAGCTCTGCCACAGGCTTACACATGAGGCACAGTGCCTCTGGAACGTCCCTTCTCCAGCACAGGCTAACCTGTTGGTGCAAGAAGATATCTCTTCTGATATGGACACACTTCCTTCCAAGGATGCTTCTCTAGCTGTGTGCCCAGCATCCCCTTCCCCATGCCCCCTCCTGGATCTTCTTTAGGGTGGCCTCATAGGCACCTTTGTGCCCTCTGCCTCTGGAAGCTGCTGCCCTTTCTTAAACACATTCCCACAGAGGCACCCTGTGCCCCTTGGCTGGGCTGATGTTTTGAGGTGCAGCTGGTAGCTGCTGCGCACTGCCGAGCCAGCTGTGACCAGCCTCCCCACACAGCTCACCCCTGCAGTCCCTGCTCCCAGAACCCTGCCAGTTATCCTAAGGCAGAGTTTAACTTAGTTTCTGTCAAAGAAAGAAAAAATGTTCTTAAAACACCTTGGTGATGCTCCATTTAACTGGAGTTGTGAGCAGTCTGGCCAGTTATTGGGAGCCACAGATGTGGGCTATGGGAGCATTGCACTACACTGCAGTGCTCTGACTGCAGCTCTTACCCCAGTGGCCTTCAACTGTTTTGAGAAACAGTTGAGGTGTCCCAGCTGGTTCCTGAGGACCTGGAATCTGTGTGGTGGAGATAGTATAAGCCTGGCTGGGATGCTGTCAGGTGTACAACTGTGGGTATGAAAGACCCAGGAAACAGATTCTTCTGGGTGATTTAATCTTCAAGGAGAATTTATAACTGGGAAAGATTTGTAACTGCCAAACAGAATAGAGTGTGGCTGGCTTCAGAGAACACTTCCCCATGGTGTGGTTAACGCTTGCTGCCCCTGAAGGTTTTAGTGGCTCGGCTGGGAAGGCTGGCTTGGCTGGCCCTGCTGCTTGGTTGGGATTTAAGAACATTGCACAAGGCACCATTGTTACCAGCATACCCTACCCTATCTGAAGGAGTCACACTGCATCATTTCAGTGCTGCTCCCTTCTGACTCTGTCTGCAGTAACTGGCTTTGCAGTGTCTGTGCTGTGGGACAGCTGCACCAGACCTGCTGGCAGTGTGCTTTCCACGGCCACTGAGGGCAGGGGATCTCACTGCTGCTTCCTTTGCCTTGCCAAATGACGCTGCAGCGGTGTAGAACAGTGTAAGCTTCAAGCCCAAATACTACCACTGCTGTATACCTTTTTCTTTGTCTCCTTGGACACTGAGTGAGACTGTGGAGTTCTGCTCTGGCCTGAGGAAAGAACTTGGTCAAAGGAAGGGACCCCTGTTGTCGATGTCTGTCCACTGACAGGTGATTGACAAGGTGTGGCCGCATGATATAAAGTGATCCAGGTTTGTAGGCTCAGCTGAGCGAGGGATTCACAGAAAGCCATTAGCCCTTCCTGATTGCAGAGAGAAGCAACTTAACTTGTACCACTTGAGTTTCCTAATGGGGTCTGCAGTGTTTGCACTGGAAGATGTCATCTTTGTGCCCTTGCATTGCCCCACAAGAGACTCACCTGTGGCTTTCCATTTAGGTGATCGCTGAGGAGCTGTCTGGCAACGATGACTATGTTGAGCTTTCCTTCAGTGCACGGAAGCTGGATGATAAGGTGAGCTGCTGGGTGACCAGGTGAGCTGCTGGGTGCCAAACGCATGTAGAGACGGATGCCTGCACGTAGGATTTGATGAGATTATCCCTGACAGATAGTTTTTGCCTTGTATTGTTAAACACATCAGAGGTTTCAGATGAATGTTTGCAATGAGCCTTTCTTCAATTGCAAAGTAATTAAAAAAAAGCCTCAAGAGAGTCTAATTAAACTAAGACAAGTTAATTACTCTATAACCAAGACAGATTAATTATTTAAAATGCCACCAATCAGAAGTGCTTAGAGAAGTGAACTTTCTGTAAGCAAAGTGTCTAAAATAAAGCTAGAGAAGTTCATAATGACTCAGTCAGGATACACGTTTCGACACTGCTGCATATTTCTTCAAGACTTTCCCTCTTCAGTAGGAGAGCTTTCCCCTGACTCCATCACTGCTCTTCATTGTCAGGATTGCCTCTTTCTGGAAACAACCATTAGCATGTAGCAATACTTAGGTAAGGAGCACCTTGAGCAGCAGCCATTCTTGTTGAGGTAGTCCAGGCTGTGCCTCTGCAATTAAGAGATGTCATAAGACTGTGATGCTTTCTAGATGATGGGGTTTATGGTAACTGGGGGTATGTCACTAGTGTCTTGGCCTTTCTTAGGGATGAAGCTGCTTCCAGTTAGAAACATGGCAACACCATGCACAGGTTTATGATTCTCCAAGCTTATGCTTGTAACCATTTGATGTGAGTAACTTACAGTCAAATCAGTGAGAGTATTTTTGGGGCCATACATCAGATTTTCAAAATCAGGCCATAACCAATGAGGAATATTTTTGTTTGAAACTGCCAGAAAAACTCAGGCAAGCAGTAAATACACAGAAAGATTAATAGAACCAGAGTTTATTTAGAACCCACAGGCAAACAACATCACTGTGCTCAGGGTCATTAGCAGTCTGAAAGGAATGATGAAAGATGAATAGCCTCTTGCTTTCGAATTGCTGGAGTCCTGGTGCCAGAATGGTAGTTTAACACCTTCTGTTCAGACAGACACCTTTGGAGGTGATTTCCAAGAGTGTACAGGAGTCTCTTCCTGTCCCACATACTGTCACATCTACAAAAAAAGGAAGGATGTGTACAGCATGATGAGACTCCAGCTGGTCCTTCCTTTTCCACAGCTGTTAACTCTAATCTGGTGTGAGTATTAGGGTTGCTTATGGCTCTTATGGCAAGAAATAAAAGGATGCTGGCCAAGTGTGCTGCTGAGCCAGGTCAGAGTTATCTGGGCAGCAGCTGTAGAGAGTGACTGGAACACTCTGTGGGGACAAGCTGGGGAGAACCCCTGTGAAATACCTGAGTGTTTCACTCCTGCTGTGGTACCATGCCTGTCAAGATGGGCTTCATCTAAGGAGGCACTCCTGGGTGATGCAGTGTGCACCTCAAGCAATGACTCACCGTGTTTCATCTGACTCAAAGCTCCAGCCTTCTGCTGATGAAAATCTCTGGAAGCCTATTACAGCTGCAAGAAGCCTTTTCATTTTCTCCAGGCAGAGACATGGCTCTCAACCTGACTGAACTTTGGCTTTCCTCATTTATAAGAAAAGGTTATGACTTTGGATATGGCTTATGATGGAGGTTGACAGCTGTAGCTGCAAGGCACCCTCAGTAATTACCGAAGCCTGAAATTACTGAAATTGCTGCCAGAGGTTAATCCATTGGTTCTCCACTTCCACCTGTTAAAATTGCATAGCTCAGCCATTGGTGGCAAAGCATGAATGCCACAGAAAGGTCACAAAGAGCCATCAAAGAGTTGAGAAGAGCCCATCTTGTAAAATCCTCAATCTCTTTCTACTCAGATGGAGGTGTAACAGAGAAGCAGACTGAGGGCTGGAACTGGCCTTGGAGTGTCCTGAAAGGTAGAAGAAGCCTGAGGAAGCATCGTTCATGCTCTGCTGCATTGGGTCACCTGGGTAAAGCCAGAGGTTCTTGCACTGCGATCTCTTGCAGGTGGCAGAAGATGAGTTCAAGCCTAATGGCTCACAGCTTGGGGATAAAGGAATGAATGGGGCAGGGTTTGGAAGTGCTTCAAGGATGAAAAGGAAAATAGATTCTTGCCATCCATTAGTAGCAGTGGTATTTTGAATGGACAAGAATTCCTTCCTCCACTCTTTAAGGGAAACTCCTTGAAAGATGATCTGCCCTGCGGTCCTTAAACCCACCCATGTCCCTCACCAGGGAGCAGGAACCTGCCCCTGCTTGTGAGTGGAACAGCTTTTCTTGGTGTGACTTAACAGTCAATGTGTGTTGGCTTGGCTGTGGTTCATTTTAACTCCCTCCACGTAGAACTGCAGGGGTTTTAGAGAAACCACAAACCAGGCAAAACATGCTCAGCTTTTCCTGACACATTCAGCAGGAGATGTGGAGGAAGTCATAGATGTGACAGCTTCCTTTAGTTCGCCATCTTCACAGAGGCAAAGGCTCTATCTCTTCTTGCAGGACTTTATCTGGGAGGCATCACCGCCTTTCCCTGTCTCATGGGACCCCAGTGAGCTCACAAAGCTCGTCTTTATTTCAGGAGATCCACTGAGAGCACTTTGCTGTGGAGCAGTAACTGTTGGGAAGGTTCTGCTGCCTTAATGGCTGTGTTACAATTACCATAACAAGCAGCTACAGTTTTATGAGAGCTGTAACAAATCAGGAGCACTGAGGCAAGCAAACTGCTCTTGCTCTTCCTCTTCCCAGAGAGGAAAGATTCCCTGGCAGGTGTCTGCAAAGGACAAATGAGTAGGGCTTTGCTTAGGTATTTTCCTGGTATTAAACTTTAAAATCCTTAAATGCCTCATCAGGCTGCCAAAGAACTTTCTAAATGATTGTGTCTTTGGGCTACTCCAGTCCTTTTCTGAGGGACCTTTGACCTGCCCCTGAAAACTGAGTTTTAAAGAGTGCCATGCTCTGAAAATCAATGTACTGAAGATGAGTCGAAGTAACTGCTCAGAAGTGGTGCATTATGGCAGTAGCAAATGCATCAATAAGGCAGGGTTGTGTGGGAGTGCTCAGGCCTCTGGGCTGGATGCATCTCTGGGGAAGATGCTCTGTAATGCAGGAAGTTTGTGACCCTCAGCCTGTGCTTAGAGACATCGAGCAGCTTCCTGCACTCCCCTGGCCTGTTTGGCAGCTTAACAAGGGCCATGCTCTCACATCCTAAGGGGGCTTGCTTCTCTAACCTTCTCTAGTCCCTGGTACTTAGGTTAGTGAGTAGCAACACAGCATCCTGGTCATTTAACTTTTGGTCGGAGAGGGTGGGTGAGAAGTGTGGAATTCAACCCCACTGTAGAATGCGCCTCCAGGGCCTTGTGTGACACACAGCTGATGTCAAAAGACCAAGCAGATATGGAGAGGGAAAGAAAGAAGCTAGGTGGATGAGGGATATACAGCTCAGGAATTTGGACTGGGTGTGAGAAGGGAAGGAACTGAAAGTGACATTTACAGTTCTGCCTGCTCCAGTCAAACTGAGAACAGCAGCAGTGCTTTGGAGATCCTTGTGGAACAAGGAGAAGAGTGAAATATTGCTGAGAGGCGCCTCACTAAACCTAGGCTGGGATCTCACTTTTCACTAGCAGGCAGGCAGTGGTGCACTGTGCCTGAAGAGCTCAAAGAAAAAGAAGTCTCAGGAATAACCTGTCCTGTGTTTTATTTCAGGATTTTTTCAGCAAATCTGATCCTTTTCTGGAGATTTTCCGGATGAACGATGACGCAACCCAACAACTTGTTCACAGGACTGAGGTACGGACAGGGTGGGATTTACTTCCCAAAGATGCAGGTGGGCTGTCAGGAGCAGCAGTTTGTTTCCCATGCAAGCTTTCACATTTGAAAACACTTCTGTCTTTTATGTAGCTATTGACCAATGGTTATCGGGTCTGGAGTTCTGCACGTGAGGATAAGGGAAGAGCATTAGTGATGGCACTAAGGCCAAAGATCCACTTGTAACTAACCCTGCAGCTTGCAGGACAGGAGCTGCATGTGTTACAGTTAGCCCAACTTGTGCTGCAGCCAGCATCATGTTTTCCCACAGAGAATGGTGCATCTTCTGCACCTCCTCCCAGGCTGCTGGTGCTAAAGAGATTGGTGATCTGGGTGCATGGAATTTGTCACCTCTGTCCCAGTATCATTACCTCCTCCATGTCATGACCAACAATCTTAAAAAGCAGTATTTGGGTCTGCAGATACCTGGGGTCAGCAACCTCTCTCTTACAGACCCTGTAAAACCCTCCAGGCCAGGCAGACAGTGTATCTGTACATGGATACTGCCCATCCCCATTGCCTACTCCTGCAGCTCCTCCATGGCTTCCAGTTCAGAGATGGAGTGGCAGCGTCTCCCTTGAGCATCAGCGTTCTGAGGCGTAGCAGTGCTGGGCAGTCTCTGCAGTGTGGTCTGTGGGGGCCTGTGCCCCTTTCAGGGGCTTTCCAGGGGAGGAGTGCTGCCGACTGTGGGCTGCTCCAAGGCACACACACCATGCATGTTGTTATGCAAACCTCTGATGAGCTCTGCTTTCTGCTCTTTTTGATGAGCATACTGTGCTGAAGAGTGTGGCTGTTAGGGTTCTCTGGAGAGCTGCTAACGTCCAGGATTCCCTTCATTTCTTTTCACTCACAGGTTGTGATGAATAACTTAAATCCAGCATGGAAGACCTTCAAAGTGTCTGTGAATTCTCTGTGCAGTGGAGACCAGGACCGCAGGCTGAAGGTCAGAAGTAATTCCACTTTCTGAATAGTTTCACTCGGAGAAAGGAAAACTTTGTCTCCCTTTTTCAGCTGGGGATTCAAACTACTCTAGAGCCACTGCCATCACCTCTGATGGAAAAGGTGCTCATACAGCTGCCTTATGAGTACCACAGTAAAATGAAGGGGGCAAAGAAGTGGTAATCCACTGTAATGAGTGGGCTGTGAGCTACACCTCTTACAGGAACTTCAGAACATGATGGGGCTGCTTTTGGCAATCAGTTGGATAACTTAAACCCAGCATCACTGAGCTGTAGGAAGTGCACTCAAGGCAACTGGCAGCCCTGTCACTGTTGCAGCTACTGTTTCCTCACTTTTATGTCAGGAGCCCCTCTATAAAAGAAACACCAAAAGACATGTGCCATAATAACAGTGTTTGTTAGTAGCCAAAAGAAAGAGAGGTGGCTGCAAGCTTGCGGCTTTGGGTAGAAGATTTCATCTTCTTGTGGATAACTTGGGTTAACTGAAGACCGAATCCAATTGTCCACATCATCAAATCAGATTTGAGGTTAATACTAAATTCAAGAATGGTAAACAAAGAGCACCTGGGGCTTTTTAGTCCAGAAAAGAGAAGACTGAGGATGGATTTAATCAATGTTTATAAATATCTGAGTGCTGGGCGTCAGGAGGGGGGGACAGGCTGTGCTCACTTGCTCCTTGGGGTAGGACAAGGAGCAATGGATGGAAGCTGCAGCACAGGAGGTTCCATCTCAACACAAGGGGAACTTCTTTACTGTAAGGGTCCCAGAGCAGTGGCACAGGCTGCCCAGAGAGGTTGTGGAGTCTCCTTCCCTGGAGCCTTTCAAGGCCTGTCTGGATGTGTTCCTGTGTGCCCTGAGCTAGATTGTCTGGTCCTGCTCTGGCAGGGGGGTTGCACTCGATCTCTTGGGGTCCTTTTGAACCCCTGACATCCTGTGAGTCTGATCCACTGTCCCCAGTATCTGTTCAGCCTCTCAGGGCTGATGAAAGGACACTAGACCCAAAAGTTTGTCTCTTCTTTATCTTACAATACCAAGTTGTCTAACAAAACCTTTTCCTTGTTCCTGCAAACTGTTCTTTCGTCAGCTGTGCACAACCCTGTAGAAGCAGCATTGCCACTTTTCACTCAGTATGTGTTGCAGATAGACAAAGTAAAATGCCTGGTGTCTCTATGTTACAATGCAGGCCACAAGTGGGTGAGAAAGGTAAGAAGGAGCCTTACGAGTGCCTGGTTTTGTACTGCTTGTGCTGATTGTGATGTATAACTTTAGAAATTTGATGGCAGCAAGGACAAGAGCGAAAACTTTAAGAACTGGAGAGGTGAAGTGTCTGCGATGAGTTTAGCTCCCTGTAACTGTTTGTACTTTGATTCACATTGCCTAAGCATTGCCATATCCTGGAAGGTTTGGCTCTAGTTGCTTTGCTTGACTTCATAAAGCCTGTGACAATATGTTACTGCTGGGCACTGGAAGAATTCCCTCTGCTAGATTGAACGTGGGGAGATTTAGAAGGCTCTAGCTGCCTTGCTGAGCAGCAGCGTCTAGCCAAGATGGCTCCATCGTGGTGAACATCACAAAAGGCTTTCCAGTTTTGTACCCACACCTGCTGGGGCTTTGTGCATGCTCTGGAAGGCTTTAAGAGGAGCCAGAAATGCTTGTGAGGGAAATGTCAGCTTGTGGAAATTCTGTAGTTGGAGAGAGACTTCTTTATCATGGCAAAGACATTGCAAAGTCGCTGCCTTTGGCTTGCTTTGCTTGGCCTCTCCTCTCTTCTGCTGAAATCACAGGAGTACAGAGCTTAGTGGTCTGATCTCTTGTGAGGGATGGAGATGAGCAAGGCAAAAATACACTCAAACAGCTCAGTTTAACTTAGAGATTGTAAGTCTTGGCACCCAAAGCAGCCTTTGCACTGCCTGGGCATTTGAAACTTTGAAAATGTCTATTTTGAAAGATAACATAAGCAAGGTCACTGAATTCAGAGCAACCTATGGTTAGGGTGTCCCTCAGAAGTCTTTTGGTAGCATCTTTTACAAAGTCTAATGATTCAAATTCTTTCTGAACTTTTTATCTAAAGATGATGCAGTTTGGTGTTATGTAGCTGTGGTGCAGAGGGCAGTTGGGGTTGTTTATTCCTCTCAGGGCCTCTTTGTGTTTGAGTGGCTCCCTGCATCGTGACGCCCTGCGACACTGCTGCTGCTTCCCTCTGGGTAACCGTGACAAGGTTGCCTCTTCCTGGGCTCTCGTGATGAGTCTAAAACTTGGTTCTGCCAATCTGCCTCATTCTCTCTTATGTCCAGGTGAATTCTTTGGCTCTGTGCATTGATGCTGGAGTAGCTGTGTCTTAGTACATGGGTGGTGTTTGATTTACTGCCGAGAGGTCTGCCTGTCTGTGCTGCTGTGGGGTGCACTGAGCCATTCGAAGGAGCTGTGGTTTTAATTCATTTCCATACCTTTATAAACAGCAATGCTTTGGCCTTTCAAATGGGAATTTTCACAGGCCATGATTTTCTAAACTTTTGTGATAGATCACTTTTAGCAGGGTCTTCCTGAGAGCGCTGCAGTTGCTGAAGTCAATAATCTGTGCTGTGCCTCTTCCTCCTCATTGACACTGTTAGGTGATGTGGTCCTTGCTTGCGGTATTAACAGAAGCAGCTCTGCAGCCTGCCAGGAAGGTTTTGATATTCTGCTGCATGGGAATAGGCAATATTTTTAGTTATATTTGTTTTTAAAATTAAATTAAAACATCATAATAATAATTGAATAATCTGTTCCCCAAGGTCTGTTACAGCATTTTTAGGGGTAGAAGATTGGGTCTTCCTTAAACAGTTGTAACTGTGCTTTCTTGTGATATCTCCAAACTGGTGGATCTTTCATGCAAAAGGATGGATCATTACGGGGGGAAAAGTGTTTCTGAAAGGCCTGTGTAAGTGTATTGGTTGCCTCATTGAGTTAAGGGAAGGCAAACAGCAGTGGTGATTTGGGTGCTGTCTGGGTTGTTGCTGCAGTGCTCTCTGGATCAGTGAGTTTCCAGTGACCTTTAGTGCTACACCTCTGCTTGTGCGGATGTGCTACAAACTGTGGTACTTCAGCAAGCCTTCAGTATCTCTGAAAGCCAGTGGTGAGAGTAACTGAGCAGAGCCTGTGGAGAAGGCCAAGCAGAGCTGGAGCAGTAATACATTCAGACAAATCCATTAGAGCTTTTATTCTTGCCCAGTTTAGCTGTCGTAGCCTTCCTGAAGCACTAATGTGGAAAGATAAGTTTCATGGGCACCAACAATAATTTGTGCAGGACTTCAGCCAGCATGTGGCATGGAGGGTAATTCAGCCAGTGTCAGATGGTGATTAGAGAAGCATGGCCTGAAGGATTTCACACCCTTCTGTAAGAGAAGGCTCATTGGGTTTGCTGTTTGCTTTGGGCTTTTAATTCCACACGGAGCGAATCGCAGCGTGCGGGAGGCTTGCTCCTTACTTACCTGAGTGATCTCAGGCTGCCCTGATGGACTCTGCTCTTCTGCATTTCGCCTTTCAATTTACTTACAAAATGAGTGCCAATGGAGCCAGCCATCCCCTGCCTGCTTCCCCTGATGGTACTGCAGAGGCATCTGTGTATGGGGTCCTTGTGGAAACTCTTCAGCACGAGAAAGGGGCACTCGGCCTTTACATCTACTTAATGTGAATCGAAAGATGCCTTCAAATGACATCTTCAGTAAGTCAGTTCCTTTTCATTGGGCCAGAACATTTTCCTGGCATCTTGAGCATAACTGCCTCTCCCTCGAAGGGTGCAGATCCTGCTTCACAGCAGCCATTCATTCATCATTTGGAGGATTTTGCATTGGGAGGCTGAAACATGATTTTGAGGATCAGTACAAAATGAAATGGCAAGAGCCAGATTCTGGAACCTCCTTACGCAAACACCTTTGGCCTCCTCCAGTAAAGGATTCATTAGAAAGCTACAATTCTGAAATGTTTCTCTTTCTTCCTTTCCTCTCTTCCCATTGTTCTCTCTCGGTGCCAATGGCTGCAGACACCATACTGATTGTTAACAGCTCAAGTGCCTGGCTTCAGAAGGGCTTCAGTGGTTGTGGGGGTTTGCTGCAGCTCCTTGCCCTGGTTTGTCAGTTTGAGTTAGTCTGGAATTCAGTCAGTGTCTTGAATGGAGCATCCCGAACAGATTAACGGCAGCAGCATGTCTGGGACCTGATTTACCTGAACATACCAAGCACTGATCTGGTCAATGTGCAGGTGAGCTGGGAGATTTCATATCATTCCTGAGAACACAACTCAGTAACTGCCAGTGTGTGTGATGTTACCTGACAAATCCCTTGTCCTCTCTCCCTTTGCCTTGGCTGTGCCCTTGTAGTCGAAGATGCTAGGGAAGAAAACACCAGACTGTAGTGAAGGTACAGGAGACGGAAATAGACCAAACGAGCTTGATCCCAGTTTTGTAGAGTCAAGCAAACTCCATCTGAGGACTTTAATATGCAAGGGTTCATTCTCCATTATTGTAACTGCTTAATTAATCAGTCTTTGGGTTAATTGATGTTTGTGAAGTGCTTGGAAGGAGAAAGCTATCTGAATGGTGAGGTCGTCACAGCAGTTAGGGGTGTAAGTGGTTTTCACAAGGGACAGGCCATCTGACACAGGTTAAAAAGAGAAGAGATGGTTTTCACATCACCCAGCACCTGGGCTGCTGGTGATGATGGCAGCAGAAGGCTGAAGAGCTTCTGCTTGTGCCTGAAATGGGTGGGGTAGAGAGAGAGAGAAGAGGAGTCTTCTTTCCAGCCTCTGAGTGACTCTAGCAGGTTGAACTTCAGTGTTTACCCTCTAAAAGGAGGTTTTTGCTTCTTGAAGCCCCTGGTTCTGTGAGCCCTGGAGCAGAAACGAAGAAGCTTTGTCCTGACGTTGCAAGGAGCATCCATTTTGTGAAACCAGGGCACGGAGAGGGCAACAATCAAGCAGAAATGTGTGTGTGTGTTTGGCTGGATTAGGGGATCCAGGGAGTGCTTTTTCTCTTTCTGTTTTGCAAATAAGAGAGGGTTGCCTCCAGATAGTTGGTACATTGCATTTTGGTGAGCTTGCTGTCTCTGTGGCTCCATCTCAAGACAAATAAATGCAGCCTTCCACAGCTGTGCTATGCAATCCATCAGCTCAAGAAATGTTTTGAGAGCTCTCTCTTGCCTCTCCTGAGCTGTCTCTGAAAGTGAATTTTCATCTCCTGAGATGAAACAGAGGTTCCTGTGGGTGCTGCTGCCTGTAGTCCAAACCAGAGGTGTTTGGTCTCTCCACAGGGCAATAACTGATGGAGTACTAAGTCCCATCCCCAGGACCATGTGAAAGCAGACCAAGCAAAGCCCTGGGAGAGATGATCAGTTCCACACTTGGTGGGCAGAGGGGGTACTGATGAGTTAACCTCAACATCCTTCCTGACTTTCAGGTTACAGTGTGGGTAGTGCACTGAACACCCACAGAGCCCAGTGGTAGCTGCAGAGCTGCTTAGAGTAGAAGTTGGGAGACCAGTGCTTCAATTTTGAGGTGAAGGGATAAAGTGAAGCTCTGCTTTCACTGAAACAGATCAGGATTAAGGCTTAGCTGTAGCCTTGTAAAGAAGCTGAGTGCTGTAGGGAGAGAACTTTAAAGTGTCACCTATCTTAAAGCAAATCCATCAGTCTCCTAGCCCTCTGTCTACAGGACACTTTGCTGTGTGACTTACAGTGTCTCCTGATAATAAAAATGGGAGAAAATGGAAGTGTAACCAGTTTTCTTTCTTTCTTTTTTTTTTTCCATTTCTTTCAGCTGAGACTGTAAAAAGTAGTGAAGGCAATTTCCAGACAGTCTCATTTCAGACTCTCATAAAGTAGCAAAGCCCCATGCAGGCTGACACATAAGCAGCTTATAAAGAGCTTTGGTTTCTTCACAGATACCTTTTTACTGTGTAAATTGAAAAACTCATGGAAGTCCTCCTGTTGTTAAATCTTGTAATAAAGGTATTCTTTGCTGCGAATGATATATTTTTGCTACTTAGAGAGCTCACCTTACAATTCTGCTGATAAACTGTATCTTTATATCCTAACTTGCCACACAGAAGTGGTTACACAGCACATATAATTAAATATGTGTGTTTTAAATGGCAGCATTCCCAGTGAGTGCAGCGGAGTCAAATTTATGGCAAAACAAGGTACTTGTTTTTAAAAAATGTAGGAAGTACCTTGAGGAAGCTGATTTGTAAGCAAAGGTTTGGAAAAGCCCAGGAAAGAGGGAGGCAGAAATAGCTCTAACCATGTCTAGGCTGCGGGGGTTTTTGGAGATGTCTTGGCACAGAGGGGCCGCTTGGAAAGTGTGCAGGGTCTGGCAATATGTATTTAGCCCTCTGGCACACATTCCTCTCACCTACCACACACAGGCTGTAGATCTGTCCTGTTGGCCAGACCCTTTTCCTCCCAGCTGGGTGGCATGGCTGGGATGGCATCGTTTCGTTACCCGAGAGACTGCGTGGGCTGCTTACCTGCTGCTAGTGGCTTGTGGCACAAGTCTGCTCCTGCACTACAGCTTCCCAGAAAGGTGGCAGGTAAATGGATGGTTGTGTCCAGATGAGGTGTGTCCAGATTCCTGTGTGCAAACACACAGACAAGCCAGGCTGGTGGCACAGGGCTCTGCGGGAGCTGCAGTAGATCTCGGGGAGCTGTATGTGCCTTCCAGCACTTGCCCTGACCGTGCCTGGCCATCCCTGTGCTGCCTTCTCTTTCCCTATAGGTTTTCCAGGACAGTGCTCTGGTTTGGCAGAGTCCCTCTTTGATACCATTTGTTTCTGGGTTGTGTGAATCAGTTTCCAGTTGCAAGCAGAGCACCTGACAATTGCCTGTCTGGAAAGCAGGCTGCTTTTGCAGGCTGATTGAGGAGACAGCTCAGATCAGGCAGTCGTAGTTCTGCTTGTGGGCAGACAGGAGTGTTCCAAGCTCCTGCTCTTCAAAGTTTTGTCAGTGTTGTGCCATGAATGAGTCTGCAACTCCTGACCCGTGTAAAGCATGGGAGGGAAAGATTTACCTATGGTCAGGTTTCCAGGGTGGTTTTTTCATAATATTACCACCAACCATTCATGGATACAAGAGAACCCGGAGGGGAAAAATTGCTGCTGCAAACTGGTGGTAGAGGTTATTGGCAAGTGAGTTGTTGGTGCAAGCAGTTGTTGGAGGTTGGCACTGAAGTTCTTTGTGCTACTGTCACCAAGGAAGAAGGGTAGGAGTACACAGGTAGAGTATCTGGCAGAGCTTCTTATGGGGAAGGCCCCCAGGTCTTCCTCCTGGGGTGCCCACTCCCCAGCCACTCTGAGCTCTCTGGAAAGAATCTGGGTCCAACCATGGACACTTGCCCTTGCAGTTGGCTTGGACATGGTAAGGAAACCTTCCCAGTCTTTCAAGCATGGATCTCCCTGCTACACTTCAGCCCTTCCTCTGTCCCTTGTCCCTCTCCTGTAGAAGGAGCTGACTAAGATGAGGGGAGCAGAAGCATGGCCTGGATCTAGCCATTTCTTGTGCTGTGCTGGGCTTGAGGAATTTGGTTGTACCAAAGTCTGCCAGCCCTGGAGAGTGCAGGGGTAAAGCGGAGTGTCTGGGCCAGAGCTAAGCAGCAGAAGGTGCCAGGTGTGGCTGGCACTAAGGTTGTGCTAACAGCAGCCCCCAGTGGCACTGTGGACATTGTGAGTGTCCTGTCCTGTCCCTGACGTGTTGTCTTCTGCTACACCGAGGCTGTGTCGGGAGCGTTCCTCATCAGAATGCAGCTTGTGCTACTCAAGCCAGACTTATGAATATGGAAAACTTGCAGAAAATCATTAAAAATCACCAACTCGTCATTTTAATCACCTCGTGCACATTTGGGAAGCTAGAATCGTGATTTTTAGTAGCCTGGATTTGTTTATCCACAGCACTTGAACCTATAATCTCCTTAAGAGCTTTAAATCCCCACCACTACATGGCTTTGAGGTGACCTGCAAAAGTAAAATGTAGAATCCTGGTACTGGCACATTCATTGCCTGCTCTCCCAGGCCAACCTGCTCCCCTTCTCCTGGCTGCTCAGAGCATGAAGCATCTACTTGTGAAGCTGTTGACATCTGAGTTCTTTACCTCAGTCTTTATTGATACAGAAGCAGGGCCCCAATCTGCCTCACACAGCTCTGCTGCTGACTTGTGTGGCTGCTCCTTTCCTGCCCTCTGAAAGCAGCACCACTGTGTGCCTGTCATTGCTGCCTGCGCAGGGACAGCTGTGCCACCAAGGTTAAGATCAAGCTCAGTTACAGGACAGCTATTCAGAGGAGCTTAGGAGGTGAAGGTGAAGTTTGGGCAAGAGGAATGAGCCAGAGAAAGATGCTCTGTTGTTGGTCTTGCGTTGGCAAGCAGCCCTCTATAGGCAAATAACAGAGGTTGGCTGTAAAGCTGAGTGTTGTCTCTGCATGATATTAATTTTAAGCACTCTTTCATTCTGAAGGCATGCAGAGGTTTGCCTGTTCTTAATATTTAAAATAATAACAATAATTTTGTGTTTCAAGGCATGCAGCATTAGCAGAGCACTTGTGCTGCTCTGGATGGAGGAAGCATGTCCCATAACTGCAGCTGCAGCGATCCCTCACAACGCCAGACACCACAGATTCCAGTGAATTCTGCACAACACAGGCCTATTTTTAGTGCTGAAAGCTTCCCTGATTGGTTTTCCAGGACTGGGAAGAATGAAAAGATACACATTTTCTAAGTGCTCTTGTGTTGCCAAGGCAAACTCCTTCCCTCACCTGCTCTCTTTTACCTGCCCATCACCATCTGCTGCTTGTAGGATTTCCATTGCTGCAGTGCCTCAGCACTGGTCAAGTTCTACTTGTCAGAAACGTCCAGAATTATTGGTCTTTTTTCACATAGATCCTCCTGCATCTTTTAGGGAAGCTTGCCCAGAATCCAGTGCTGCCAGGGCCCTTTGGTGACTCACATATGTGTATTTCCACCTGATATTCTGGAGACAGGGACCTGTGCAAGTCTGCATAAGTGCTGCAAGAGCACCTGATGAACAGGCTGCTTGTGTGCCACAGTGCTGGGCTACAGGAGAGCCTTCTGCTAGACAGTGCCTGCTCTCTGCTTGCACTCTCCTTCACTTAACCACCTCTCAAACCCAGCTGAAACACAAATGGCCAAACAGAGTTCCTTAGGATTTTCATCTCAGGTTTTCTCCAGAACTCTCCAGCTTAGTTCAGCTGAAGCAGCTTGAGTCTGACAGTTCTGCCAGGCCATTCATCACAAGAAATCCCCCCAAGACAAAATGTGTTTGTTTTTTGCTATGCAAGACAGCACTTTATAGATGGATTTTCTTCTCTTTACATTTTAAAGCTGGGAATCAAAAGCCCATTCCTGTTTCTGGTTTCTTCTTTTGTTTTGTTTTTTGTTTTTTGTTTGTTTGGGTTTTTTTTTTTGTTGTGGTTGTTTTTTTGTTTGTTTGTTTGGTTTGTTGTTTTTTTTGTGTGTTGGTTGGTTGGTTGGTTGGTTTGGTGTTTTTTTTAATCAGTTTGGATCAAACAGGGCAAGTTCATGAACTCTGCTTTGCAGCAGCATTTCATGTAGTTCAGCTCCTGCTCGGGGAGATTGGGCGCAGGCAAGCTCAGAGGGACTTCCTCAGGCCAGGCAGGACACAGCCATCATCTGTGCTGCTCAGGTGTGGGATTTACTCCCACAAGGCTTGTATAAAAGCCTGCTTCAGAGGAATACACTTCAGACAGAGGAGAGCTGCTTGCCAGCTGTTGGGTGTGAAAAGGAACCACTGAGTGCTCGTTTTAATTTTCTGCTTGGAATGTTTTATGAATGAAGTACCCCGAGAGCATTTGGGGAACCTTAAAATCCCCTGTAAGTTGAAATAGCACTTGAGAATTTCCACTGCCTCTGTGATTAAACACTCTTTTCATCTCCACCAGACAAGCATGAGCGTTACAGCACTGCAAGGAGCAACTGCATCTTCTGCTCACTGTCACTTCTTACACTGGAGGAGTGTAACTCTGAGCACGAAGGCCTTTAGCCAATGGGCATGCACAAAGTAGTATTTCTTGTGAAATTAGTTGCACTTGGAGTTTATAAAGCCAGCTTAACGCATGACTTTTATACTCTGATTTCTTCAGAGCTGAACAAGCTGCTTAAAACTGCTCCTCCTTGAGAATCAATTTTTCATGTTGTGTTGCTATGCTAGTTAATAATTCCTCAGAGCCTTTTCCTGTGCTAGACCTCAGTAATTTTAGCTATTAAAAAAAGCTAGCTGAAAAAAATCCTATCAGCTTGTTCTCTCTCTTTCCTCTCTGCCCCAGCAAAAGGTACTGCTCTGAGATAAAATGGCCTCTAACTTGCTTTTGGCTTTCTACCTTGTGACCCATTCTAGTGTCTTGGTGTTCATAAGAAGTTAGCTGTTGTTAATTACAGCAGTTGTTCACTGTTCATTTCTTGTGTCACGCTTAAGAACCTTGGAGAACTCAGGAATGTCTCAGTCTGTTTGGTTCAGGACAGAAAATGTGCAGTTACTCTAAGCCCAGCAGCAGGCAGTTTCTTTGCCAGTACTGTCAGGTTGTGTCCTGCTGGGCCCAAAGGGCTTCCCTGCTTTGTTTGGGGCTTCTCAGTGCTGCTTAGCCCAGCTTCTCCTGCCTTACCCCTTCTTATCTCACAGACACAGAAATGTCTGCCAGAGACAGCTCTGTGGGACTCCTTTTGTCCAGAGGTGATGTGAATCTCTCATTTAGAGTCTCCATTGCTTCACGGGGATTCCCAGGAAGGATCTTAATTGTTCTGTGTGTTTCTCTGTTGCTGGCTCCTACCTCTCAGATCCTGAGGGACAGGTGGATCCCAATCTGTGAACAATTATTTGATTTTCATATCTACATCTGACCTTCATCCTGCAGTGCCTTGAATTCTATGCCAAGCTTACTGCAGAGCAAACACAAGTCTGAGCATTGCTGCTCTGTTGCTTTTTCTGCCCACTGACTCCTGAAGGAGGATGAGCACAAATCCCAAAAGGATGGTATCTTGGGATGTTCAGGAACAGGACCCAAACCTTCTTCTAGCTGTTTCTGTTTCGGGGCTGACATCACAGCTAGCCAACAGCACATCAGAACTTCTAAAGTGGGATTTTTCCCTACAGGTTTTATTAATGCCCCATCCAGAGGTCGTGAAATATTTGATAGCATAAATACAGCCTAGCAGTGAAGTGCCTTCAGTCAAAAGGCTTTCCGAGCAGGATGAGTCTGCAGGTGTTCTTCAGGCCAGGGTCTCTACTGAGTCAGTGGGTAACAGACCTCCCTGAGTTCCAGGAGGCATCCCCTGGAACAAACAAGACTAATTGCAGGCCTTCTGCTGGTAGTTTAGATCTAGATACCGTGAGTGATTACAGAATTAGAGAGTAATTTAGCCTGGAAGGGACATTGCCATTGTGAATTCAAATTACCTTGTTAGCAGCCTTCCCCTTATATCCATATGTAGGAGCAGAGAATAAAGAGGAAAGCAAAGCTGGGTTTATCTCCCTACCATAGAAGTAAACTGAATGCAAGTGCCCCAGGTCTGATTCGGTGCTTCTGTCTCCAGTACACTGGAGATCTCTGGCAAGGGTTTAAACAAATATCACCTAATTTTGTGCACCTAACCTGAGGCAGTCCAGGAAGACAGGACTTTTCAACGGGATGTCTTCTCAGCACCTTCTGAAAAGCCTCTTGAAGACTCTTGAGCTGGAGGAATCAAACCCACAGGTCTCCAATGAAGAATGTGTCTGTAAGGTTATTTCTGCCTCTCCTCCTCTGGCCCCCTGCACTCCCTGCTGAGCGGACTGACTCGGTGTGCTTCACAAAGCAGAGGCAGTGGCTGTTGCTCCTGCTGGGGGCCAGGTGACTGTCGTGTTCCATGAACAGAGTCACAGCCACTGGCAGGAGCCATTCCCTTGCTTCCTGTTATGAATATTCAGATTTGATACTCGGGAAATATTAAATATTGAAACTTTATTAACACGAATTCCCATACCAAACAAATACACAGCCCTAAACAGTGAACTATTTACAATTAGGTAAGGTTCGAATACCCAGTCAGNGGTTTTGCCCCAGCAGGACGCTTCCCTGCTTGCTTGGGTGTTAAATGCATTGCTCTGGTTCACAGTTTCAGTGTGTAGAACTCATCTGTCTTCCTCTAAAGCATCCACTTTATACTTACTCTGACAAGAAGTTCCCCTCTGATGGCAACTGCTGTCACCAGTCTGCTGCTGCAGCAAATCCATGTTGTACAACCAGACTGGGGGGGCTGAATGAGAGAAAGGATCGTGTTAGCATCCCACATTTAAGTGTTCTCCTTTGATGGGAGAAACTTGGGGTCAAAACTTTGCTTTAATAGGTGTTGAACGATTTATTCAAAACAGAAGCAGCTCCAGCAGAGAAGAATAAGGCAGAAGGGAGCCAAGCAGAAGCCTGGAGTAGCTCCTGTCTCAGGGGATGAAGTGGGGAAGATGGAGGAGGAACAGGCAGTCAAAGGCAGAAATGCTCTCCACAGGGCCAGAGCACAGTTTTGTATCACTAAGGGAAATGTGAAGAGTCTCGGGTTTGTCCTGGTACAGAAAAAAGGAGGCTTCTAAATGCCTGAAAAATCCTTTGGAGAGGGGAAAATGTTCCCCTGGTCCCCCATACCATTATTAGAGCTCTTGGAAATGTGCAGAAGTAGCCAGGCTGCTGGGAGGAGGGGAACAAGAGCCCCAGGAGCCAACAGGGCTTGGCAAGAATCCTTCCCTTCACAGAGAGCAGTGCCTCCTCCTTGGAGCCTTTGGCTTGTCTGAGCAAAGGACTTGGCCAGGGTGATTATTCTCACCTCCTGCTAACAGAGAAGTTAATGAAATGCACAGGAGCTAACTCCTGACTCTAAGTTATTCCAGGGGTTCAGGCACTGCACACCATGCTTAGGTACTGTGCCAGCTCTTCACGTGCTGCTGGGAGTCATCCTGGCACTGCTCTGTGGGCAGTCAGCACACAAACTGTGGGACAGGTACTGAAGACATCTCTGTCCCACGCGGCAGATTGCTGTCAGCCTTGAGCACTCCCCAGCCCGTTCATATAGAAGATAATTTGCCTGTTTCTCTTTGTACCGATTGAAAGATTCTGCCCACTTGTGAGTCCCCACTGGCTACTCAGCCTCACTTTCACATCTTGACACATTGCTAAGCTTATTTTTCCTCCATCTAAAGTTGCTGTCCATGGGGCAGTTTCTGTAGCTGGGGATAATCGATCATGGTTGGTGAGGGTGGCTCAGAGGGAGCTGGAAGCTGTTGCTCCCCACAGTGGCGCTGCAGGGCCCTGGCAGGCTGCGCGGCTCGCCGCTGCCATGCTGCAAGTGCTGTTGTGTGCCGCACACCTCGCGTGCTGCTCTCTTGCTGGCAAGAGGTGCTCCACAGGTACCCTCTGGGAGTCACAGCAGAGTGATCACAACTTGGAAGTATTTCTGCGCATATGTGCGAAGGATGGAGAAAAGTCTGTGCTGGCTGGAGAGCTCCCGTGGTTAGTGGACTGCATTGAGTGGTTTAGAGATGGACACAGGTCTGATGGATTTTCCCCACACGTGGCAGCACAACCTCAAGTAAGTGGTGTTGGAGCTCCCTCATTTTCCAGGTAGCTCTGCAAAGCCAGGATCCTGTTCCTGCCAGCCCCACCACCAGTTTCTTACTGTAGATAGGGTGGGGTCAGTGTTTGGGAAGGTGAGAGCTGTGTACAAGATGGGTTCCTGATGCCCTGCTTGTCCCTTTTGCAGACTATGAAGGCAATGTGTGCACAATTTCCTCAGTGCTTTGTAAGCAGTGTGGTCATTCTGGTAACACTCCTGAGAATGTCACAGCTTGATTCTGCCACCCCTGTACCTGCTTCTCATTTCATAGAATCACAGAATCATAGAATGGTAAGGTTGGAAGGGACCTCAAGGATCATCTAGTTCCAACCCCCCACACCTCCCACTAGAACAGGTCACTCAAGGCCTCATCCAGCCTGGCCTTGAACACCTCCAGGGAGGGAGCAGCCACAACCTCCCTGGGCAANGGACCTTACACTTGGCCTTGTTGAATGTCATGAGGTTGGCTTGGGCCTACCTCTCCAGCCTGTCAGGTCCCTCTGGATGGATCCCTGCCCTCTAGCAAGTCAACTGTGCCACACAGCTTGGTGCCATCTGCACGCTTGCTGAGGGTGCACTGATTCCTCTGTCCATGTCACTGACAAAGATGTCAAACAGCACTGGTGCCAGCACTGACCCCTGAGGGATGCCACTTGTCACTGGTCTCCAAGTGGACATTGTGCTGTTGATCACCACTCTCTGTGTGTGACCATCCAGCCAAATCCTTACCCAGCAGTGCTCCACCCAATCAAGTCCATGTTTTTCCAGTTTGGTGACCAGGATGTCATGTGGGACAGAGTCAAATGCCTTACTCAGGTCCAGGTAGATGACATCAGTTGCCCTTCCCTTGTCCACTGTTGCTGTGATTTCAGCACACTGTGCAGCAGAACTAACCCTTCTGTGGCATCTGCTTTACCCCAGCCAGCTGGTTTAAAGAGAAGGATCTCATGCTATTACACTCACAGATGATTTTTTCCTTCTGAAGGTCAAGCGGACATTCTGAGCTGGTGTCAGTGATACAGCTCCATTTACTTCAGCTAATGTTGACAGTTTGCAGTAGATGATACCTCCTAATCTTTGCCTCAGAGAGAATTGTTTTTCCTATATATGAGTAGTGTTAGATTGCATGCTTGATATTCATGGAGTGTTTCCTTAAGTAGGTTAAACTCCCCTTCTCTGTGCTGCCGCCGTCCCAGCAGCGATCTCCTTTGGTTTCATAATGACATAATGGTGCCACCTGCACACTAGAGTCCTGCAGGGGTGGCTCCAGAGAGCGCTCGGCAGGGACGCAAGTGGTAACGAAGCCATGGCAGGGGAACAGCAAGCCGGCGTTGCTAGAAGTCACTTGCTGTAACCAGTGTTTGTTGCTCATTGTTTTCCACGAGTCTGAAATCTTGCATTGGTGGCTTGCTAGGGGCATCTGATAAAGCTTAGTGACACAATTCTCTGTGCTGGAACCTGCTAAAATGCTTCGCTGCAGATGCCAGTCCCTGTGCACACATGGCAGGCCAGAAGGACTTGGACCCTGTAAACTGTGTGAACCCAAGAGTGAATTTGCTTTGTCTTAGCAGGGTAAGATGAGAATCACTAAAGATTAATGTTGTTGGATTTGGATCCTCCTCAGCTCCGTGGTGAGGTTTTCTCTTCTATCCTTCCCTCGGGAAGTCCGTCTGCTAGCGCCAGAGGATGTCCAACACTGAGCCTTCTGCTATGAATTCTTTATTGCCATTACTTACACTGAGTGGGTTCTGACATGGGCTTTCAGTGCTTTTTCTTCCATCTCCGTTTTGCAATTTTAAAGACAGAGCACATTTGTGCTTTGCATAGATGTATGAAAATAGGATGAGCCTGGCATTTATGGCTTGGGTTTTTTCTCAATTAGTTTGTCTTCATGGAATGTCTGCTGGCCAGTTAGAATTATCACTTTACCCTGCTCGAACATTCTTCTCTCTGAAGAGTTTCTTTTTCACTGAGCTGTGGCCATTGTTCTGTAGCCAGCCTATTGATACAGGCACATGTTTACTTAAAAATCCTTGCTTACTTTAATCATAGTGAGATAAAGCAGCCACATTAGGAGGAAATAGAGGTTCTAATTACATCGAGTTAAATGTTTGGTTCTCCTTCTTCTTCCATTGGTAATTATTTTAATGACAGCTCTGTAATTCACCCAGCAGAGTGATGAAGGAGCATCCACACCTACATCATTTTCCTGGATGCAAAGGAAGTTGCACATTAATCTAACAGAATGTTGACATTAAGGAATGAAATATCAGCTTGGATTTAACCAGACCTCTTTTTGTTCACCCCCAGTAATTCGTTGCATAATTGTGGTCATTTGTGCAATCTCTGTACCTGACTGCATATTCAGAGGAGGTACTTGGATATCTAAGCACTGCTACTTCCCCCTGTTTATCTGGGCTACCACCACAGAGCTCAGCTCCTGAAGGTCTGATTGTAGAGTACTGGCTGCATGTGCTACTCAAGTTCTCGTTTTTCCCAACCCCTGTGTCTCCTGGCATCCTCCAAACACCTGAGCCCTCTGCTCCCTCAGCAGTAGCAGGCATTGCTGCCTTTGTCCTCTCGGTTTAACTGCCATAAAACGCTCCAGCACCACAATCGTGCTGGGTTTCCCCCTCTACTGGCAGTCCTGTTCGGCCTGGGGTGTGTTAGTGGGCAGTGCTAGCTGGAGAGCCAGCACACTGAAAGAGGCAGGTTTTTTTTTTTACAGTTTGCAAGCAATCAGCCACTTTCTGTCATTTAATCTCATATACCCTGGAATCTGATTTGAAAGGTAGACAGAGAAGCAAAGAATGGGCAGATGTGTGCAGATGTTTCTTCATTTTATTTCACTGTGGTGCCATGGAAGCGTTGGTATTTTTAGTTGCTCTTCACAGCTTAGTCATCTTCAGTAACACAAAGGGTCCAGACCTAGATTTTCTCAGTTGCTTTCAGCACAATGGTCTTACTCATAAAGTTTCGTCTGCTGTGCTTTGGCTCCATCTCTGGAGGGAACAGTGGCAGGTGCTGGGGAGCAGAGAATCTGTGCAGGGCAGGAAGCTTTGAAATACCTTGTTACAGCCTGAACTGCAGGGGCTGGTGAGATGTAGAAATTTAATTGCTTGTGCTGGAATGAGGCCAGCAAACAGGGTCAGTTCACTTGTCCTCTGAAGAAGTGTTTTGGCACATCTCAGGTGGAGCTGCAGCAGAAATTCTTGCAGCAGTTTTTGATCCCTGAATCAGGAGAGTCATCGCTGTGCTGAAACTCACCCTGTAAGCCTTTACCTGAGGATCTACTCAAATGGCATCAATGCCAGCCTCAGCCCATCTCAGGGTGTCTGGCTTCACTGATGTCTTTTGCCAGAATCCTGCCTCTCTGGAGTTAGGGCAGAGGTGCTTCTCTGCCACCTCCTTCATACACTGCTGATGACAGCTATCAGTCTCTTCATTTGGTGTTAGTTTTTATTGGCTTGTTGAAGGAAGAAGGGTGTTGTAGAGATGGAAATCACAGAGATGAACTTGATATTAAACAGTATTACCTTCTATTGTCACTGGCAAACATGCCAGGAAACAGAATCTGAATGTGCATTTCCTTGCTTCAGATATTAATGTTGGGCTTCTCACCATGGGTTCTGCACACTCTGAGCTCTTCATTTTGCTGTGTTGTGTCAAAATTTTTTTGAGGTTGTTTAGTACCAAACTTTGAGCCTTGGGTTAGTAACAACGCAGTGCTCAGAAGTGAGAAACAGGATAAGCACAGAAACTCTTCAAGAGAAAGACATCATTCCACAGATGCTGATTTGCATCTGTTCATAGGTGGTTCAGAAGAGGGAGGGAGACAGAGTTAAATGACTGTTTGCACATCCTTTGCATTCCCTCCCCATCCCCTCCCCCCCAGAGAAAGTCACAGTAGTAATTTAAGGCAACTACTTTCTGGAGCATTCTACAGGCAGCAGAGTGTTTGTCTCTTCAGTTACAGTCACAGACGGCTGTCAGATCCCTTCTCTGAGTTCCAGTCTATGTAGCCAGTGTTCCTAACGAGTCAGTGTTGACACAACATCACATTTCCTTGCTCAGGAAGCAGCGAGGGATTCAGATAAAGCAAGAGGAGTAGATTCCTTTTGTTACTGTCTATCTGCTGTGTGTTATGCTACATATACACTGTGGTTTATAGATTTGTTCTAAATTCTGTGCATTAAGATAGAATTAGAACATGCTATAACATGTGCATAGGTGTTCCACAGCATCTCCTCTTCTCCACGGGGCATGAACCTGCCCCACCTACATGCTGTGACAAAGCTCTCAATGACCTTGTTAGGCTTAGATTTTCATCAGGTTTCTAGGTAATTTCACCCATGTGGGAACCTCAGTGGTTCTATTTTTCATGGCATGTTTTGTACCACAGCTTCCTCCCTCCCATGCCACTGTCTTGACAAAATGTTCTTTCTGAAGAAGCTGCTGAGCTTACCTCATCTGTGTATGTCTGTACCTTCAGCTTTGCCAAGCATGAGTAACCAGGGTGCTGGGCACCTCGGATCCCCAGCCTGTTTGTCCCTGGCTCCCAAGAGATGTTACCTAACTGGCAAGCTCAGGAGCATCCTGTTCATGCCAAGCCCCCCCAGTGAGGTCTCTCACATTTCTACCCTACTACAGGTGTAAGGGAAAGAGATAACTCAGGCACTACAGAGCAGCTGCTGAGAATCCACAGTTAAGGAGAACATCTCTTAAACACTTCAGTGGGTACAGGGAAATGCA
Source organism: Ramphastos sulfuratus (assembly GCA_013399055.1). Taxonomy (NCBI): domain Eukaryota; kingdom Metazoa; phylum Chordata; class Aves; order Piciformes; family Ramphastidae; genus Ramphastos; species Ramphastos sulfuratus. The sequence goes on from WBNM01041453.1 coordinate 25,832, forward strand.
CACAGAGAAGGAATTCTGTAGATTTAGACAGGCAGAGTAATCTGTCAGAGTCATCTTCTTCACCCAGTACAAGAACAAAACCCAGAAACTAGGCTACTGTGTGTGCAAAACCCCAAACATGAGCAGTTGCATAAGCAGTATGCTCCTTGTCAGCAGTGTGACTGCCTCACAGCTTGGGTTTGTTCATAAGCGTCTGAGGAAGAGGAAAATGCCTGCTCTTTAGCCAAGGGAATCCGTGGCATAATCTTCACTTGACTCTCACTGCACATCTCCCATGATGTGCTGTGCTGGTGCAGGGTTTTAGGTTCTTCAGGTAGATGCTTTCAGCACCCATACAGGATTCATTCAACATTCACCACCAAATAAAACACAACAGATAGAGTAACTGCCAGAAGACTGACCTGAAAGCAGTGCTGAAATAGGCCTGCTGGAGGTTCTGGAGCACTGATCAGGAGGAGGCAGGTGGAGGGTGCACCTTGCAGCAGCACGTCTATGTGGAGGTACAAGCCAAAGTGCACAGCAACAACAACAGCCCCCAGAGATGACAAGGTTGCACTTGATGGTGGCTGCTATGACAAGTGCAGGGCATGCACTAGCACTTTCCTCAGGCTGAGTGTGACAGATTAGTATGTGGGTATGAGGTGAGGAACTGTCACCTCTGTGCTCGGACCTTTACCCTTCGATGCAGCTTAGGTTTAACCTTTACCTGTGCCCTTCTGCATCACTTCAGCCATGGCAACTCTAGCAGCCTGTGCTCGGTGCCTCTGCTCCATCTCCACCTCTACATGTTCTGCAGGAAACATGGGCTGAAATATGCTTTGTGTGGACATTTAGAATTGCTTCACATTACTTACTTGATTTCTTGACCACTTTGTACTGAACTTTCCATATTTGCAACCTCTGCCGTCCCAGCTTCCTAAACGGGCTGCAGCCGGGAGGACCCACTTCTGGTGTTTGTGCTGTGATGCTGTCAGTGAATGGCATGCCCACTTCAGTGCTGGTTTGCCAAGGCATTCTCTTGGAAGGATACCCCAGAGACAGGTAATTAACTCCCCCAGTGAGTGGCAACAGTGTGATCAGTGACTGCATATAGCACTCATTACTGTTACAAATGATATCTGGGGATGAACTCCTGCTGCTTTGGGGAAGAGGAGCACTTTGTACTCCTTCTGCCAACTATTATCTTCTTCCTTCCCTGCTCCACACAGAAGGCAATGGCTGATTCTTATCTGCTGACTTTCACAGTGCAAGATAAAGCTGATGAGCTTTTAAGGAACTGAGAGTAGGTGATGGGAACTGGGTAGAATCTGGTTCATCTGGAGAGCTTTTTGAGATCCACCCATGAATTGTGGTAAATGTCAGTGCTCTGTCTGCAGAGAGGTCTGCCAACGAGCAATGCCTTGCCTTGGTGTGCAGGGGTTGGTTAGCTGATGAGCAGAAATCTCAGGTCCATGGTGGTAATGAGAAGAGGCACTGCTGGGTCAGTGCTCAAGTTTATCACCTCGCACCAAGTTTCTTTTGCACAAGGCCAGAACAGACTGGGAACAAAAGGAGGGATACTCAGAAAACCACCTGAGACATATTTGCTATCTCAAGCCAGGAGTGTTTTGCTCTTGATTCTGTCTTTATCAGAACAGGTGAAAAAGCTGCATGCTCTGCTTTGGACTGTTAGGCAAAAGGCATAGGCTCTAAACCTGGAATCTCATCAGCTGAGATGGAAAGTTACCACTTGGTCTTTGCTTTTTCTCATTTCTTGGACAGCCAAGTCTCCGTAAGCACAGGCAGGACTTTGAAGAGCTGTCCCATTTCCGTGTTGTGTATTCAGTTGCCAGAGGTGTTTTGGATAAGGCATTACAAAGAAAGAAGTGCTGCGACTGACCTGGGGGTCTTTGAGCTGAGCACAGAGTGGAACACGTAAAGGCAGGCACCACAGCTGCACAGACCTTCCTGTTAGGCCAGAGCACACATGGACATGTGTACTCACACCTCTGCTGCACCTGAGCAGCAGCACAGTGTCTTGTGTGTCCATGGCTGTATTCATATGTACCCTGAGGGGTTTGTGGCACAGACCTGGCTGTGACTGCAGAGCAGAAGCTTGCTTATGTTTTTGCCAAAGTCATTTAAAGTCCAGTTATAATTTTCCCTCAAGTGATTTATTGCAGCATATTCCTCTTCCAGAGGAGTATCTTTGGGGTTCATTTGTCAGCATTGAGCATGGTGACAAATTTATGTTTGAGGTTCCTAGGCACCCTTGATACAAACAAGGGTAAACAAGCAAGCAGTTCCAGGTTTAAGTGACTGGTTGTGAAAGGGCCTTGGTTGTTCTTAGGTGCTGTGAGCTGTCAGAAAGAGGCAGCAGGCAGAAGAGGCTTCCTGCCATTGCAGAGCCACTGCACATGGGCTCTGATCTCCAGGGCTGCTACAGAGACTGGCCAATGGTCCTTGTTTCCATCTGGCAGGGGGTGGAACAAGCTCAGGCTGGTGCTGTGTCATGGCTGTCAATGAAATCTGACTTGCTTACTCTGTTCTCGAGTCTGAGGACCTACCACTTTTTAGTAGAAAAACAAGAGCTTTCATTCCTTCCACTGTTCTCTGCCAAGAAGGTAATTTTAAAATCAGCCTTCCCATGTGTTTAGAGCCACAGGAAGATTACTTTTGTGTTCTGACTTTGTCTTGGGTGCTGTGCTTACTGCAACTTGGTGAAGGGAATGCTGAATCACCATTAACTGAGGGGCAGCTATCAATGGGTGTCTGTCTCAAGCCTCCTTCAGCAGGCAAAAGGTCTGAGTCTGATACAGCCCTGCCAACTTTTAAGATATCAGTTACCACCACCTCTGTACAGAAGGCACAAAGGTATTGATGAAATCCTGGTGTTCATTGAAGGGAACAGTGTAGTAGTTTAAGACTTAGTGGAAAATTCCATCTGAGAAATCAGGACTTTGGTGAAAGCTCAGGGCAGAATGTAAATAAATTACAGGGTTGGTTGTAAGAAGAACAATAATGATAAAGTCTATATCATTTATTGATTTGTTAATTGGGATAAGAGGTCAGGGCATAAACAGATTTTCTTCTTTCCACCCTTGGCTTTGGTTCCCTTGCAACTCTCTGCTGCGCAGTGCTCCCCTTATTTCTGTCCTGATCTTCTGACTGGTACAAGCTGACTGGGAGGTAATGGCAGAAGGGAGGGAGAAGGAGGAGGCAGTGGGTCCAGTCACTGGAAACCCTTCTGGGTTCATCCAGAGGGACTTTTGTGTTACTTCTCAATTGCAAATATTTGTAAATCTACTTTGTACACATGCATTGTATTACATGCGCTGATTTTCAACCCACCACAGAATAGGAAGAGTCTCATTGCCTGCAATGGAGCCAGGATTTCATCTAATGCTTGTGGAGCAAGCTCAGCTGTGCTGCTGCACTGAGGATTACCAGCAGAACTACAGAAGATGTAGCTTTGAAAAAGAACGGGACTGTACCCAAGAAGGAAACTTTGATATTTGCTTCTATGTTGGCCTCACAGAGGCTGTACATAGCCTAATAGTGTAGGGTCTGAAGCCTTTTCCCCCTGTTAGTCCAGGTTCTTTCGAGTAGTTTAGTTTGAAAAGTGGAGTTATTCTTTCCAAGAGGAAAAAGTTCCAACGTTTTATCTACAGTGCCCTGCAGAAGGCTTTACTTCAGCCAGGCAGAGCCTTGCCTCATTTTAGCTGCTTCACATTTTCGTACTGCAGTCCAACACCAGAGGAAATCTGAAATGAACCATAAGGAGTTTATTTTATACACTTCTATGAACAAAGTTTATTTCATATCTTCTTGGAGAAGTGTAATTATTGAAAACTCTGATGACCAGCTGGAATGAGGAAAAAAGTGTCAAGAATTTCATGTAGAGACCAAATTTCTGTGCAGTACCTGGGTGGTGATGTGTGAGGTAGAACCTGACCTTGGAGCATTGTGACCACAAAAAGTTTAACTTGAAGTGTTTGCCTTTTGCACTGAAGGTTCTGCAGAGCTTTCCCCAGACTCAGCTGGGGAGGAGGGTGGGCAGTGGATGAAGCCCTGCCTGTAAAGAGACCTTCTTTGAAGTGTTCCACACACTTTTCAGGGCAGGAATTTGCTCTGGTAGCAAGTAACAATAACCCTGATGAGACACAGACAAAAATAATTTTGGTGATCAAGTACATTTTTTTTTTCTAAGTTTTTTTTTTTTAAATCTTCTCTGTTTGGATTTTCTGAGTCCATTTTGGTTTGTTTTTGTATGTTGTCACTGATACTAGAGAACGAAGCAGAGTTTCTGTTGGCAGCCTTTGCCTCTTCACACCACCTAGAAGCAGAACAAGTCTTAGAATCACAGAATGGTTTAGGTTGGAAGGGACCTCAAAACTCAGCCAGTCCCGACCCCCTGTGCCATAGGCAGGGACACCTCCCACTAGAACAGGTCGCTCAAGGACTCATCCAGCCTAGTCCTGAACACCTCCAGGGAGGGAGCAGCCACAACCTCCCTGGGCAACCTGTGCCAGTGTCTCACCACCCTCACTGCAAAGAACTTCTTCCTAACATCCAGTTTCAATTTCCCCCTCTGCCAGTTCAAACCCATTCCTCCTTCTCTTGTCATGACAAGTCACTAACATGTACCTCAAGAGTTTGTTTCTGTGTGAGCTAGCAAGAGTCATGTCAGCCCTACCTAAATGTTCCCTGAAAGAGATCCCTTCCACTCCTTACTGAGTGCAAGGGCATGGAAACTCAGGCTGGCAAGACTGGGCAGTTGGGAGGCTTTGCTGGCTTCATGGCACGTGGCAGGCTGCAGTGTCTGGCCAGCTGAGGGAAATGTGGATGGCTTCTTCCCCAGGAGAGCTTTTGTGGTCTGATGTCAGCTGCCTGCAGACAGGATTTAGCCATGAGACTCATTGCCGGTCTTCTGAAAATAAACTTTGGGAGCGTGTTGGGTGCTCGCTCATGAACTGAAAGGTTAAGTTCTAAATCTCTCCATTCCCTCTGCCCAAAGGTACTGTCTATAAAATTCACTCATTGTGGCAACCTAATAGGAAGGAATCACTTGAAGCATTTTCCCCAAGGGAAGATAATCTCAGTACCCACATACCCCCGCTACAGAGGCGTGCTTGCAGTGCTCAGCCCTTTATCTCCCTCTTCTGCCCTTTGCCTCCTCAGTGCATCGTCTGGGACTGGGACTCCAACGGCAAGCACGACTTCATTGGAGAGTTCAGCTCTACTTTCAAGGAAATGAGAGGAGCTCTGGAGGGACGACAGGTAAGTGGGGAACTGCCCAAGCAGTCCCAGCTCATAAGATCCACAAAGCAGCATTCCCCAGGCAATCCTGCAGTAGAGCAGGGGATGGTGCCTGCTTGTTGCTCAGCAGTGAGATGCTGTGCTGATCTCTCCCATAGGTTTTCCTGTTACCCAAGAATGCAAAAAGCAGCCTGTTCTAGATGTCCATACCTGAAGCACTTAGAATCTTTTCCAGCCCACAGGCTGCAGACATTTGTTTTCTTTCTGCTCAGATTTGTTTCCTCTGAACCCAAACATGAGGCTTCTCTAAGGTACTGAGCTGTGACAGCAAAGCAGACGCTCTGTCTAGGTTCTGAGAGCAGTCTCCTGCTGCCCTGGGGGCACTTGCTGGGGGAGGGCTGCTCTGCACCCTTCTCCATTTCTCACAGGCTGCCTTCATTGCTGACAGCTCTATCTGAACCCAGCACAATGAAACCCATCTATTTTCTAAATATTACAGTCCTAGGGGAAAATTAAATTGTTAACTTCTTAGTAATTCACTTCCTTATGTTAGCCTGATCTTTTCAAATTGAATTTGCTGGTACTTATTAAATATGATAAATAATTTGGTATATCTAATTCCAGAAATTGTCATTTGCCATTATTACTCACTCCTGGAGGTGATGGTTTTGATGAATTCTCTAGGGGGAGCTGAAAATGCTGGCTTTTCATCTGTACTTGGTAACTTGTGCTCACTGCTTCATGGTAATCTCAAAAGCAAACACAGATGCCTGATAAGCTTCCTTTGGGCTTTCCAGTGAGGCTCTGTGGGTAACGTGCTAACAGAAAGCTAACAAAGAGTCAGAAGGTGTTTAACAACTGATGAGCAGTCTGGCTGTTCCTCAGGCCAAGAAGCTTTTTGATTGTTCTCACATTTTCTGTTGATGTTCTTAACCTGGGTTGTAGAAAGTGTTGATCACCTGTGTCAGTCCTGTTGGTATGTGTCAGTCACACGAACCCCTTGTGAAGACCTTCTGGGCAGAGCCTGAGTGCAAGTGAAACCCTGCTTTGTTCTCTCAAACTCAGACTGAAACCTAAACCAAACTGGACCTGAGTGGAAATAAAGCCTACCACAGAGGTAAACAGATGTCATGAGTCAGGTGAACAGTGATGTGACACCGCTGACAATCCAATCTGCCTGAGGAGGCAAACAGATACCAGAGTGAATGACAGGGATGAGCCCAGTGACATGACAGCATCCCAGCTTTGCAGCAAGTAGCGGTGGGTGGGAAAGGGGCTGTGTGGGAGTGGTGAAGATGTGTTTCTGCTATCAGTGTCTTCAGGAGAACCATTCCCAAGCAGACAGCTCCTTGGCCAAGGCAGGGCACTTGCAGAGCGGAGTGCCAGGAGTGGCTGTGAAGGCTTAACTCTGTGTTCTTGATAGTGATAGTGTGGTGTAGCTGCTTCTCCACAGCCGAAAGGACTGATTCCTAGGAGAGCTGGTTGGCCTTTGGTCAGTGGTACAAATGAAATCAGTTCATGTTGTTTCAGAGGACTTCTTGATGATGAACAAGCTCAGGAGAACAGTTTGGTGTGTGTGTTTCTGTTCCACCATAACAGCCCTGCTGTCACAGCCTGCTAGATGCTGACAGCCTGTTTTCATACTGACCTCCAGTGACAAACAGCAGGCAGGCACCCTGGTGCTCAGTGCACTCCCGAAGCAGGCATTTCTAAAACTTCTATTCGACATTTCCCACCGTTCGAAGATTCAGCAGTTACTCCTTCACCCTAACCTTGCTACAGTAGCAGTTACTCCTTCACCCTTACCTTGCTACAGTAAGACACAGTAAGAACAATGTCATCCCTGCTTGTGACAGGTGTTTTGTTCTAGTGAAATAATGGTAACTAGTTGGAGTTGATTGTATGCCCAGGATTTGTCTCAGATGTATGTGTAATAAATATCTTTACTAGGTGTGTGCAGGGCAACTTTAGAAAGGGTTCTCATTAATTCATCAGACATTTGAAAACAAGACTAGAAAGGCCTGAGTATTAAAGCTTCTCCTAGCTGAAAGGAGAAATCCTCTCATGAGAAAAAAAAGGCAACTTTTAAATTTTTTTCAATTGTAGGCAGTAAAGCCTTGGGATGTGGGGGAGAAGAGCCATGGGAATAGTGAGCAGCTGGATCCCTGTGCAGCACAGGGGTTACCTAAGGGCAGAATCTGCTCCTGTGTTACATAACCCTGGCACACGCAGAGGAAATGGGAACAGGGAGCTGTGCTGAGCACCTCCACAGACATTCCCACAAGCTCATGCTGTTGTTATGGGGGTGAGGGGAGCTGCCATGGGTACCCATGTTGGGTTCCCCCATTTGCCCAGACACCTGGCTGTGACCCTCACTCAAGACCTTTGCATCAGGGAGCTCTTCAGATAACTGCGTGGATGAGACCTTTATGTCTTTGATAATGGACCAAGGAGTTTATTGACACCAATGGGCAATTCCATGTCTGATTTTGGCAGGAAACAGTCAAGTTCATCCAGGAGTGCCAGCCAGATCATCAGCTGCTGCTGACCCTAGAGAGGGCAGCAGAGGCCTCAGAGGAGGGTGCAACCATGTCAGGCACCTGCCACATCTGGAGCCTCTGGAGCGCGGGTGAGGGGACCTTGACTGAGGACACAAGAAACGCTTTCATTTTTACTTCATTCCCCAGGTTCAGGTTTCCAAAAGAATCCTCTGGTAGTGATTAAAAGCTGCACTTCTGCCTTGGTGGACATCTTTATGGTCCAAAAGAAGAAAAAGACCCCTCTGTCCTCTTGCCAGAAAGGATGGTAGGAGGAAAGCAGCTTCTCAGGCAGCAGTTCAAAGTGACTTACGTGTCCTGGGACCTTGGAAAGAGATGGTTCAAGATGTGGTGCTGCCTGCAGTCAGTGGGTTGCTGTGCTCTGTCCATTCGACTCCTTTGTCACTTACAAGCTATGCCAGTTGTTGCAGCAGCTCTGCCTAAAGGAAGGGGAGGAACAAGAGAGGTGCAGGGCAGCAAAGGGAACACGCTGATGGTTGCTGGAGCTTCACCATAGTTCTCTTGCCCTTCCCTCACAAGACTACCTGATGTGCTGGCATGTCCCAGAGATAGCAGCTGCTCCAGAGCATGATTTCTCTTGCCCTAGGGCACAGGAAACTCTCCTGACACCTAAATTTCTTTCTCTGAATAACTTGTGCTATTGGGAATGCAGTTTTGGTCCTGCAGTGGCATCTGCTCCTCTTTGCTGCAGTGTGCCATGGGTGGTTACATCTTTTGCTCTTCTCTTCTGAACGTTTGGCCAGGGAAGGGGTGAAGATATTTGGGATGGCAGCATTTTCACTGCAAAGAGTAACATCTCCCTGTGTAGCAGAGAAAAAGTGCTTATGGAGGATTTACCCTGAACACGTGTGCCTGTGTCTGCCTGTCAGGTGGAAAATCCATTTCAGGAGACAAATAACTGAGCTGTAGGCGAACTGGGAGAGTAAGCAGATGTGCTTCCTGCAGAACAGTTTTTCTTTGCCTATTCTTCACTGTCATCTGTCTCCAGTAACCAGCCGTGAAGATACTCCTCCCATGTGCAGAAGAGGTCACACAGTGCACCAAAGCCATATGTTCTGCCTTCCCTTTTGTGACATTTGATAAAAGCGCAGTTTGAAATATTTCAGAGGCATCCAAATAATGGCTGTTAGGCAGCGGTTTGAAGCACAGTGGAGTCACTGGGACTATTCATAAGGTGAAAAGAGTTTTACATGTTCAAACACTTTACTCAGGCAGATCCCATGTGAATGCTTTCACTACAGAAAAAGTATCACACACTTAGGAAGGTCTCCACGGTGAGCAGAATGTTGTAACGCTCCAGACAGATACGGTTCAGTTTTAGGTAATGGGTCATCCTACTTCCCTTTGGAGAGATAGTCTTACTGTTAGCTAACATCAGGTTTTCTCCCAGCACTTGGAAACACCTCCTTGAAAGAAAACAGTCATGTTACAAACCGTCTTTAATAACACATCACAGATTCCAGTCTGGATATACAAAACCCAAGAGATCCCTCACATGGAAATGTACACAGCACTCTTCTGGTAAGAGGTGTGGATAGTACTGCAGACAGCAGAGGCCAGGGTCTGAAATCTTGGCCTTAGCAGTCTGTCCAAAAACAGAAGAGAGCAGAACATTTGAAGTTGAAACCAATGAGACTCCAGGAGCTGTTATGAGAGGACAAGGCAGGACTGTTTGCTGTAAAACTAGTTGTAAAGAAAACCAAGCATTTCCAAATGTTCTCAGGGAAAAATTTCACACATACCAGGAATCAGTTAACTACACCTTTGCACACTTGCTAGTGATTTTATTAACCTTTTATTTTACTATTGTTGTTTTCCAGGAGAGAGCAAGATGATCTCCAGTCTGAGCTTCTGGAGTCAGGACTGTAATACAAACCCCCATGTTATTGTGTAGGCAGGTTTGTAGTTCATACAGTGCAGCAGCTTGTTTTCCTGCACTACTTTCATTTTAATTAAGTCTCCTCTTTTTCTCCTTTTAAATGGTCTCCAAATATCCTCAGTCTTGTTTATCTAACACTGGATCTGCAGGATGGGAAGATGACAGCACATGAGTCTGGAGAGGTCTCTTACACACAAGACAAATATTTGCCCTGAGCCTTTTTCTATTAAAATCATTCTCTGCATAGTTAATGGTTTTCTTTTTTTCTTCCATGTGCACCATTGTTTGATAGGATTTATTCACCTGTGGAGCTCAGTGCCAGTTTTGTGACTTACTCCATTTGTACAGAAGTTTTCCTTCAGCAGTGGCTGCTCTTTTTCACAGGTGCAATGGGAATGCATCAACCCCAAGTACAAAGCAAAGAAGAAGAATTACAAGAACTCAGGCATTGTTGTCCTTAACCAGTGCAAGGTAAATAAGTGTTTTGCTCTTTGACTGTCTCTTTGCTAAGCTCTCAGTGATGAATTTTAGTAATATTTGGAAACACAGACAGCAAAGTGGAACTACCTGTAGGGTAGCAAATAATCAATTGTCTGCACGATTGTTGCAGTTTAACCTCAGCTGCCAGCTCAGCGCCAGGCAGTCACTTGTTCACTCCCTCCACTGCAATGGGAGAGAGAATCAGAAGAGTGAAAGTGAGAAAACTCATGGCTTGAGGTCAAGTCCAGTTTAATGGGTAAAGCCAAGGCTGCAGATGCAAGCAAAGCAGGAGGAGGAATTCATTGGTTGCTTCCTAGCAGCAGGCAGGTGTTCAGCCATCTCTAGGAGCCCGGCTCCATCACAAGTAACAGTGACTTGGGAAGACAAACACCATCATTCCAAATGTCCCTCCCTTCCTCTTTGCCTCCCCTCCACACCCTTTTTACTGCTGAGCATGACGTCTTGTGGTCTGGAATATCCCTTTGGCCAGTTGCTGTCCCAGCCGTGTCCCCCCGCCCCATTCTGTGCACCCGCAGCGGGGAGGAGAGACAAAGCAGCCCCTGAGTATGTAAGTGCTGCTCTGCCACTGTCAGCAGCAAGCGAAGAAGCTCTGTCTTGTCACTACTGCTCTCACCACAAATCCAGAATGTGAGTCCATGCCAGCTGCAGTGAGCAAAGCCAGACCTGCACCAGCCAAAACCAGAGAGTGCTCCACTGCACGGAGGCATCCCACAAGTAAGCTGTCTGTGCTCAGCTCTCCTCTTTGTCTTGCACTGTCCCTGTTGCTCTGCTACCGAGTAGGCAGTACTGGATGTTTACACCCAGGCAATGGCCAACTGGCCTCTTCTGTGGTCCCCTCCTAATACTTCCATCACTTCTGTGCAAAACTTTTGTTCCTCCTAAACCAGGATCAATGTGATCCCCATCCACAGAAGGGTCGGATGGAGGAACCTGGGAACTACAGGCCTGTCAGCCTGACCTCAGTGCCAGGGAAAGCGATGGAGCAGATTATCTAAGGGGCAATAACTGCGCATCTGAGGGATGGCCAAGGGCTCAGGCCCAGCCAACATGGATTTAGGAAGGGCAGATCCTGCCTCTCCAACCTGATCTCCTTCTATGATCAGGTGACCCACCTGGTGGATGTGGGGAGGCCTGTGGATGTGGTCTACCTGGACTTCAGCAGGGCCTTTGACACTGTCCCCCACAGCAAACTGCTGGCTAAGCTGTCAGCTCGTGGCTTGGATGGCAACACTCTGTGCTGGGTTAGGAACTGGCTGGAGGGCCGAGCCCAGAGAGTGGTGGTGAATGGTGCCACATCCAGCTGGAGGCCTGTCACTAGCGGTGTCCCCCAGGGATCAGTACTGGGCCCCATCCTCTTTAACATCTTCATTGATGATCTGGATGAGGGCATTGAGACAGTCATCAGCAAGTTTGCAGATGACACCAAGCTGGGGGCAGATGTTGGTGGGTTGGAGGGCAGAAGGGCTCTGCAGCAGGACCTCGAGCGCCTGGACAGATGGGCAGAGTCCAAGGGGATGGCTTTCAACAAATCCAAGTGCTGGGGGCTGCACTTTGGCCACAACAACCCCATGCAGAGCTACAGGCTGGGGTCGGAGTGGCTGGAGAGCAGCCAAACAGAAAGGGATCTGGGGGTGCTGATTGACACCCGCCTAAACATGAGCCAGCAGTGTGCCCAGGTGGCCAAGAAGGCCAATGGCATCCTGGCCTGCATCAGGAATAGTGTGGCCAGCAGGAGCAGGGAGGTCATTCTCCCCCTGTACTCTGCACTGGTTAGGCCACACCTTGAGTACTGTGTCCAGTTCTGGGCCCCTCAATTTAAGAAGGACATTGAGGTGCTTGAGCGTGTCCAGAGAAGGGCAACGAGGCTGGTGAGAGGCCTCGAGCACAAGCCCTATGAGGAGAGGCTGAGGGAGCTGGGATTGTTTAGCCTGGAGAAGAGGAGGCTCAGGGGAGACCTTCTTGCTGTCTACAACTACCTGAAGGGTGGTTGTGGCCAGCAGGAGGTTGCTTTCTTCTCTCAGGCAACCAGCACCAGAACAAGAGGACACAGTCTCAAGCTGTGCCAGGGGAGGTTTAGGCTGGAGGTGAGGAGAAAGTTCTTCACCGAGAGAGTCATTCCTCACTGGAATGGGCTGCCCAGGGAGGTGGCGTAGTCACAGTGATACTGTGAAAATTGCCATTCGTGTCCCACTGAGAAGGAGCAGTTTGGTCCTGCTTTCGCTGTGCATCTTTTTCTCATAATTTTAGAATTTTGGTATGGTTTTGCTTCTGTTTCAAACTACGTTGGACACTTTCTTCCTTATTTCTAGTGGGTTGCTTTCCTCCTTGCAGTTAAACAGACAGTCCTCACATGTGCCAGCAGTACACAACGATGCTGACTGTCTCTTTCTTGTTGGCAGATCCACAAGATGCACTCGTTCCTAGATTATATCATGGGAGGCTGCCAAATACAGTTTACAGTAAGTGCTGTGCTTCTCTAAGTTGCCTTTAAAAAAGGGAATCCCCTCAGACATTGATCCCTTCCTGTCACAGGGAGATGGTTCTCACATGTCATTTGCTGGTAAATTATTAAGGTCATCCTGCAAAATGTATTAAGCCCAGAAAACGAAACTATGCTGGTGCAGTAAGATTGGTCGTCTTTTGCTGTTGGGTTTTGCAGCAGTAACAATCACATTGCAAAAAACCAAGGACAACTTCATACAAGGCTGAGAAGCTGAAGGTGGTGCAGTCACACCAGTTCCAGCTGAGCTACAGTGGGTCCCAAAGGCTGGGTTAGCTCCTGAGCTGACTGGCCTTGGGCTTTGAAGCCTTGGTTTGTGCACAAGAACTTCCTCTTGCTGGGACTCTGTCACAGTGAGGGATTTCATCTCACCTGCCTTTAGCCACTTAAATGTTGGACATCCTGTTCATCAGCCCTGTGGGCAAGTCTTCCTCTCCAGAGTGAGCCTTCTACCAAAGCACTGTGGGTCCACTCCAGTAGTACCACACAGAAAGCCACTGGCTGAGAGAGCCCAGCCAGGGAGCTCTCTCTGGCGGTCTGGGTGAATGCCAAGGTAGTTGGCACGGTTTGCTGCCTCACCAGCGGCACCGGTCCCCAGCGACAGCAGCACAGACTGGTTGTTAGCTGGGCTACTCTTTCCAGAAACGTGCCAGTGATTGGCCTGCGGGCTGCGGCCTGCAGGGAGGTCTCTGCTCCCTTTTGCTTCCTGCAGCAGTCAGAGGATCCTGTTTTTACGTGGTCCTTGTCTACTGAATTTCACCTCCCCAGATTTCTTTTAACTGGAATGGGTCTGGAATTGTTTGCAGCTCTGCTGGCACATGTTGTTGTTGTCTGAGCGTTAATGACATTTCTGAGGAACTCCTGCTGTGTGCAGGCAGTGTGACACAAGTGCGCTTTGAAAGGGCACTTGCCGAGGGAGGGACACCGGGATGCCAAGCATCCATTTGATAACAAAAAGCTGTCCTACGATGTACTTGTTAATTCGGAGCACTAATGAAGGCTTTGGTGACATCGTGCTGTGTGTTCTTGGGACACTTTGTGGATCTGTCCCAAGAGCAGAGTTTGCAGTTCGCAAGAATGCCTTTGGAAAAAGGAAGCAAACTCCTCCTTCACTTAAACCGTTTATTGGGAAGCTGTCATCTGCTCCTGCCACTGCTATTTTTGTTCAGTGCTTATTGCAGACCCTTATACCTCTTCATCAGATGTGTTCCCTGCCTCAGAAGAGGTGTTCAGAAGCTGGCAGTGCAATGGGTCTGTAGTAAGAAGATGCTCTCATCACTTCAGGAAATATGCATCAGAAAGGATGTAGAGCACCCACAGAAAGAAGTGTAGCAGGAAGATGCATTGGACAGATTCCCTCAGCAGGAGGCAGTGCATTGCTGACAGCTCTAGCAGGAGGCCTGAGCTGTGCAGGGTGTTTGCAGTGCAGTGGAAATGTCCCTTGTAGGAAGCTGAGGAAAAAAAGCGGTGAGGGCACAGCCAGTGCTGTTCGGCTGTGGGGAGAGGACCAGTGCATTGCAGCTGCTGCAGTGAGAGGTACACGGAGAAAAACCAAATGTCTGCACTGCAGCTAGGGTTCCTGCTTTGCTGCCCACAAGATTAGCTCAGGTGTAGCATCAGCCTAGCTTTTGTGACGTGTTTACAGCTCCTCGTGCTGTGTGTGCACAAGGAGGGCAGAGCTCTGCATTGTTGTGTTGGGGTTGTAGCAGCAAGCTTCTGTCCTAAAGGGCCTCCCTTTGGGAGGTGAGCAGGGACTGGCACTAGAGTCAAGCACACTATTTCCATAAAAGCTTTGTATTTTCTGCTTGCCATCAGATCTTCACTACAAGGACCATTGCCAACAAGGCTTGTTCTGGGAAGGGTTTGTAATTTCCCAAACACCAGCCACAGACTTTTTTTCCAAGCTCATGAAACCCACTGCTTATTCTTACTGCTTACTGCTCTTGTTCTCAGGTAAGGAGCATTTAGCTATGACTAACAGACACGAAGGAAGACTTGTCCAGTGCTGTCTGATGTGTCCCTTGAGGCTTGCCAATGTCTATTTATTAGTAAAAATACCTACTTTTAACAACTCTACAGGGATGCCCTTTGCTTCTCTATCATTCAGTGACATTTTGCACTCTGTGTAATCAGAACAATAAATTTGGATTAAATTCTTGTCAGAAAACAAACATCTCTTCCAGAAATGGCTCAGATTTTTTACAAGTGTCCCAAAACTCAGCTAACCCATAGAGGGATCTATGGATTTAGCTTTGGTTCCACAAACCACTGGAGTTTGTTTCTTCCTCAGCCCTGGGAGGGTTCCCTTGATTTCTCCAAATTAAATCAAGCTGTCATTTTTGGGAAAAGGTCTGTGTGGAAAGCAGGCTGCTCAGTGATGAGCAGGGAAGTGGAGGTAAAAGCCAGTCAAAGCTGCTGTCTCCTGACTGCTGTGTGGTGAGGAGCTGGTGTGCTCAGCTGACTGAGGCAGCAAAGGGATTTCCAGGCTAACTAGAGCCCAGTGAAAAATACTTTTCTTCAACTAAGAGTTAGAGGTGGAAAATTAGAAACACCGGGGCACAGCCACGTGTCATTAACTCAGCATGACTTTTCCTTTTTGTTTTTTAGCAAGAAAAAATAAGTTTCAGGAGAACTGATGATTTTTAAACGGGGAATGAAACGTAATTCCCTTTAACTGCATAGCTGCCTAAATCAGTCTTCCCTGTGCCAGGCAGAGGCTCTGGCTCGGAAGCTGCGTGCTCCTAGAGGCAGTGCTGGGACTTCAGAGTTCTTTTTGCAGCCTCCAGCAAGGACCTGGCCTGTCAGCTGCACTGTGGAACTGAGAATGGAGCTCTGTGTTATGGAGGAGGGTGTTGGACAAACTGGTAACCACGTTTGTACAGGGCTTTGTGCCCTCTGTGGGACCCTTTGTCTAAGGGGCACTGGGTGGAAGCTAAGGCATAGGAAGTTTCATTTAAACATGAGGAGGAATTTTTTCCCTGTGAGGGTGACAGAGCCCTGGAACAGGCTGCCCCAGGGGGGTTGTGGAGTCCCCTCCTCTGGACATATTCAAAAACCACCCAAACATGTTCCTGTGTGGTCTGGTCTAGGAGATACTGCTCTGGCAGGGGGGTTGGACTGGATGAGCTTTGGAGGTCCTTTCCAGCCCCTGACATTCTGTGATTCTGTGGAATTCCTGGAAGGCAGCATCAGAAATTCTGGTCACAGGGAGACACATGCTAGAGCTACCTTCAGTAAGAGCTATAAACGGCGTTTTAAAAGCAAGAGAGGCACTTTCAGAGCATCCGTTGGTACTTGCTCTTGTGCCGAATGCTTTCCACAGTCTTCCCTAGCTCTCTGCAGTGCAAAACACTGCCCAGGATTCAAACTTTGGTTTTACCCTGCAACTCGCCTTTAGCTCATTATCATCTGTGAAATTGAGCTTTATTTAATGCTTTCAAGCTGCAAAGTACCAGGTAGGCAGTGTCTGTTACTATTACTACAGCCACAGTGAGATTTCAGATAGCTAAGGATAGTCCCTAACTGGAGTTTTAATTTATAGGTTTAGTAGGGTACTTAACTCTCTTCGGACATTTCTGCTGCAAAGCTTTTATATTCTGAATATCACCCGGCCTGCAATAATTTAATTATGAGAAGCTAGAGACAGCAGATCTGACTCATTTGTACCTTAACATAGTTTTCCACACCTAACAATAATGCAGTTAATTTTCCCCCTAATCGTGCCATTTTAGTTTTATTGTCTCTTACTTCCTAAGTGATCGTTTACTTTTGGATGTCTTCATCACTACCGCCTTAATTCAGGTGTAAGATGACCTTTGCTTCGAGACTGCAGGTGTGGCAGAGGCCGTGGC
The DNA here is from genome assembly GCA_013399055.1 of Ramphastos sulfuratus. Lineage (NCBI taxonomy): Eukaryota > Metazoa > Chordata > Aves > Piciformes > Ramphastidae > Ramphastos > Ramphastos sulfuratus. Next base: position 42,359 of record WBNM01041453.1, read on the forward strand.
TGCCGCGGGTGCAGGTGTGCCCAGCAGCTCCACGGGACGCTGACTTCCCTTCCCCTGCAGGTAGCCATCGACTTCACCGCCTCCAACGGCGACCCACGCAACAGCTGCTCGCTGCACTACATCCACCCCTACCAGCCCAACGAGTACCTGAAAGCCCTGGTAGCCGTCGGGGAGATCTGCCAGGACTACGACAGGTAAATCAGCAGCCTGGATAACACAGCTGTCTTTAGAGAGTGCTTTCTCGGGGTGAGATCGATGGCTGCCTGCTGCCAGCTGTGCTGGCTCCCTGTTCAGTCACTTAAGAGAAATGAGGGCACATCAGAGCTGTGGGTCTGCCTGCGCACACATCTGGGAGTGGCACTGGGCCTAGGTTAGCTTCGGAGTCACAAGAGACCTGCTGCTGGCACGCCAAGGCTCAGGCTCATGTTCAGATGCCAAAGCTGCCTGTTTGAGTGCATGTTCCATGAGAGTTAACCCTGCAGCTTGCTCTGGGATAGGCTACCTTGGCTGGGCAGGTCTATGCCCTGTGTGCGTGCTCAGAGCTGAGGAGCCTGATTCTGTCCCTCCTGCAGAGCAGTGCTCTGTAGGCACTGTGCATGAAGCAGAATTGGTAGTTGCCTGAACTGTGTGGTGGCTGTGACTGTTCTCAGGAGTAAAGGTGTGGCCCTTGCCAGTGTGCTCCTGTAGGATATTACTGCTTCTTGCACAGTAAATAGCAAAAGGCAGTGGCAATGTCTGCACGCAGGAAGGCTTGCAGTAGATAAACAAATGCACCTCACTGGACTGAATGTGCTATGATTGCATTATGTGATTCTGCTGATTTCAGAGCAGCTCCCTGCTTCTGTCAAATTAATTGCCCGTTATTAATCTAATTACCAAGTGCACTTCCTGTAGGTGCTCTTTCTGTGTTGGTGAGACAGAGTATCTTACACAGTCACTCTTTGTAGTCCCAGCAAGTGTGCAGACACTCACCCACCACCCTGCCCGGTGTAAATGGCACAGCTCAGAACACCACCACTTCCAGTTAGATCTGAACTGTACTCTCTGTGTAACTTGTGGAGTGACTTGCAAACCACAGTATTATGTTGCAGATCCCAATTAGCCTGCTCAGAGGCACTTCCATTTGCATGGTAATGAAATGAATTCTCAAAGAATAATGCAGAAAATGCTGCCATGAGACAGTCTCTGTAAGAATTTGTTGGTCAAACTTAGGCAATGAGTCTGAGAAAATCAGTTTTATTATGAGCTGACAATTCATAGAATCATAGAANATTCCTCAGTGGTTATCCAGTAATTTAATTATGATAATTACTATTCTTTGAACCAGGTAAAGGAATGAAAAGGGCTGGTTTATGCAGACAGATTTTTGTATTTTATCACCTGTGGTCTGTTTTTTAAAAATGAAGTGGTTAAGTGGCCCAGTCCCTCATGTACAGAGGTACTGATCCCAAACCAGGACTCTGCTCTCAATATTGCATATTCCAGTCAGTAAAAAAGATAAGGGCCAGTCGTTTCTCAATGGAATCAGCAGCAGCAGCTAGTCCCATTGTGCTGCAGAAAATGCCTGCCGATGCTAATCACCAGAGCTAAGGCTGTCAGCTGTCGGCTGCACAGCAGCCAGGTTCTCTTCCCGGGGCAGTGTCCCTTCTCTGGCATGTGCTTGGCCTGTGCCACTCTGTACCAGTGGCTGTGCAGCACGGCCAGTGTTTTCCAAGCACAAATGCCAAGTAGGGACTTTTGCTGTGTACTTGCATGCTTTCAGTCCAGCTAACTGGCAATGAGAACTCACCATTTTTCCAAAGGAGAATCTTGGAGGAGCAAACAAACCTTCACACAAAATAATCCACAAGTTCCACAAAGGAGCTCTTGTTGTGTTTAGCTGCAGCCTTGAGATGTTTCAGCACTCAGAACTCTTCTGTATAAACAATTTTTAAAAATCAGCCTCAAATTCAGTAAAAATCCAAAATGTGCCCCAGACCCAGAACTGCCCCAGTGAGCCCATTTGTGCTTCAAGTGCCAGAGCAGGATTTCTGTCTCCAGGTTAAGATCAGCCAGATTGGAAAGAGAGGGACCTGCTGCACATCAGGTTTGTCTAGGGTCAGGTGTCATCACTGACAAAGAGACAGGTCTTTGTTAAGGTTCAAACAGGAGAGCGCAAAGGCGTCAGGGCTCTTAATGTGAACTCTTACAATTCATACCCATTGATTCTCTCAATAGGTAGAGCTAGCTGCTGCCTGTCTGAACCAAGGGACGTGGAGAGTTTCCCTCTGGGTCTCAGGATTAATGTATGCTGTCAGGTGAAAGGGTAGCTAGGATAAAGTCAGTCCTGTTGTTTGCAATGTCTTTTGTGTTCTGGTAGCACAGCTGTTGGATACTACTGCTTTTTCATAGCAGAAAAAAGATAAAAGCTTATGGCTATTTATAGACTTCTGTAATTAGAAACATTCACATGTATTTGTAATTTGGGAGGATGTGGATTGGCAGTTAAGAGAGAGAGAGAGACTACACTCAAAATCCAGCATTTTCTTTAGATACTTCAGTGAGTGCTATTGATCCAGCCAAATATCCCCATAAGCCACTTGTCTGGATGTATCAGCCTACCATCACGTGTCTCTAAGTAATTAATGCTCCAAATTCAGTGCTGCTTCACATCCCTTGCTACAGTGGGATAAATCCCTGCTCACCCCAAAGCCCTTTTATCTGTAGGGTTCAGGGGCTGCTGAAGCAGGTAAATGAATAGCAATGTCCTGCACAGCTGAGCGTGGAAGAATGAGAACCATTCTTTCATCAGCACTACTCAGAGAACAGAAACAGGCTTTGATTGTTGTCCTGATTGTGGAGATGCTGCAGCGCTGTGGGGATAGACCAGCCTGATGGAGTTGTGGGAAATGAGAGAACTGTTCGCTTGCACAGAAAGCTTCTTGTTGCACCTGCACAGGGGAGTTGTTTCAGGATATAAGAGCATTTGGCAGCAGAGGGAAGACAGCTTGTAGGTGCTCTGATCGGTGGCTAAGCAACAACACCAATAGGTCAAGGAAAGAGAAAGATTCTTTGGTTTTAAGGAATTAGGCTCTAAAATGTTGTTAGAAATCCTGGAAGGAGAAAAACACACAGAAAACCTCCTATTGAAGATAGGTGATAGTATAAGCAGATGGCTTTATGGAGAAGCACACTGACAGGTTTGATAATCTGGAAACACCTGAGAGAAACAGGACCTGGAGATGAACCAAGTCCTTTTGGCAAGGCAGTGCAGATGTGCTGTGGATCTCTCACGTAGGCGTCTGGAGCTGTATACCTGCCCCCACACAAATATGGGTTATTGTATTTACAGCAGAGTTTTACTCATGTGTTTAGATGCAGAGAGATCCCCATCACAGACAGGTGTCAGACACTTCCACGTGGTTAATAGCTATGCTTAACACTTAAAGATGCTTCCAAAACAGTCGATTTCATTGCCGGTTTTTATCCCCAGCATGTCCAGTTTCCCCAGTTTGAATGTCCTCCTGGCAGTGTTAAGCGTGTAACTGTGCCAGTCACCCACTCCATCATCTTAGCATACAACAGAGAAGGAAGTGATTCCCCTTGGGGAACCCACCTGTGTGGCAGGTGAGCACCATGGTCTGAGCCTTGTCGGGCAGCTCTCCTCCTTTACAGAAAGCAGACAGCTCCAGCCCGAGTCACTACAGGACATTTGTGCTCCAACTGTTCTCGGTTAAAGTGAGACAATTCTTGTGACTTAACTTTCGTTTACTCTCTCACTATGCTCTCCAAGTTATGGTGAAGTGGACCCCGAGCAGCGATGCCAAGGCAGCAGCTGAGCAGAGAGGGTAGCCCATCTCCTCCTGCCCACCCACCCATGCCTGCTCCAACCTTTAGGCAGCACTGGGTTTCACTTCCCCTTGGCTCTACCTTGCTTTGGCTGCAGTCTTGGTTTTGCCTGAGTGTTTCCATCTTGGTAACATTGCATCAGTGGCTTACTTGGTCACATTAAATCACACTGCAATCTCTGCAACAGCATCATCTTGCTCACCCTAGGAAGCTGATTTGTGTCTTGAGAACATTTGATGAGAAATTCCTCTGCCAGCTCCTTGCTGCTTCCATCTGGAGTGCAGTCCCATGGTCCTCTTCCCAGAACCCCCCTTAGCTATCTTCTGACCCTTTCCACTGTCATTTGTGAAAAAGGACCAAATCCTGTGCCTACATAGCAAACTTTTCTTGTGGTTGCTTGCAAGCCACACAGGTGTCACGATGTCCCCAGCACGGCTGGCTTTGGGGTTCTTTACCAGATGTGCCTTACATGAGGGAATTCAGTCTGCTGCCTGTGGTGCCACCTTCAAGTCCCACTGAGTTTGAAACCAGTGGGCTTTCAGTCTGTGTGAGGGTGACCTGTGCCACCAGGATTCAGTTTTCCATATGTGATCCCACAGAGAAGTCACTCCTCTACAGTGGATATTCCTCTGTGGATATACAGACATTCCTCTACAGGGGAAGATATGGAAGGCGCAGGCACACCTGTGCAACCCTCTAGCACGCAGAGGGCTGTCTGCAAACTGCCTGCTTTGAGCAGTGAAATAAAAGTCTGTCTCCTTTTTCAGCACCCCCTTCCCTACTGTATTCCCATTTATCAAATCTCATTTCTGTTTCAAGATATGTTTTACTGAATTGGGCCATTCTTGTGGGTGTAACTCAATTTATTTGTCATCTTGCAGAGAAGCTGACATTTTGTCTCACCTTCCTAATGGTGCCATTTTACCAGGCTATCCTCCTAGCAAGTGATACATCTCACTGCCATTGCATTCCGCTTCACCTACCCTGCCCTCAAGCTCTGATGACTTTTTTTTTCCCCTGTATTTACCTCTTCCCAGTCCAGTTTGAGTTCACTTGATTTTTTTTTTTTCTTTCTTACCCTGCACAGCTTCTTTTGCAATTCTTTAAATATGAACCAGGGGAAGTTGAAGTCCAGCGTGCCCAGATTTGACCTAACCAGTGATTGCATGAGCTGATGCCCCATGGTGGTTAGGTTCAGGGCATTTGTATTCCCCTGCTTCGTTAGCTGTTTCCCTCACAAGTGGGACAGGCACTCTGTCATGCTCTTCAAACCCAGTTAGATGACAGTATCCATTCCTCAGTATTCAGCAGATTCTGAGAGCTGTAACTAAAGATGGTGAGTGAATTGTAATGGCAGAATTTTGCACGTGGTTGAGTAGCATCTCCAGTTGTGACAGACCAAAGAGTGTAGCTGCTGCAGCAAGTTGCTGTTGATTTGCACGCTCCCAGCTCTGTCTGTGGCCCAGAGGGATGACAATCAGCTCGTCCTTCTGCCCTGGTGATGTGCTCCCTGGGCAGGGGTGAAGCGGATGGACTCTGCTCCCTGCCTCCTGGACCCCTTCACCAAGCTCCATCCAGTCCTGCAGCTCATGTGCTGTGTTTACCAAGCTCTGCTTGCAAAGCAGGAACTGGAAATGTTTAAATATTTCGAATGATTTCTGTATTTTCCTTGAAACTGCTGCTAATCCATGCAAGCTGTTGTGATTCTGGATTTGCTGGCACCCAGCCCTGCTCAGACAACTGCTCAGGAACCTGATTCGTTCATAGGCTGAGAAGGAACACTTAACCCAGCTCCTCTGCCTCCAGCTGCAATCTCAGTTGAGTTTAGATATGACTGCTTTCTTTGTGCCATTTGCTGTTTTCTTCTTTCTCTTTTCCTTTCTTCTGCCCCTCTCCCCTTCCTTCTCCCTCTCCTCATTTCTTTCTAACAGAGGGGAAGTACTGATTTCATAACAGGAACCATCTATAGAGCAGAGCAGATCCAGAGTTTATTCTTTGAAGGTGGGAACTGAGAATGAAAGGCACAGTAATTGATTTTGCTTTGTCCAGCAGAGTACTTAAAAGGTATCTCCCCAGTGCTTCTGATCTGACCCAACCCCAACATTGACAGCTTAATATCCAGGAATTCCAGTCAGCTGAATGCCTTGCAAGAATTTCAAAGAGCTGTACATTTTGAGAATCTTGGTCATACGAAACTAAAAATGGGTTCCTGCTTTCCTTTCTTCCCAGCCCTTGTTTCTTTCTTTCCCCCTCATTCACTGCATCACTTGTACCAGATTCACAGGTCTTGCTCTAGCATGAAGCAAGCAGATTGTCATGCCAGAGTCAGACCACTGGCATCCATACACAGTGCTGCATGGACTTCAGGAGCTTAAAAATCCTGAAGGGCTTCCATGTGCATGAGGAAGTGAGCCCCAAATAACCTGAGGAAGTGGTGAGCTGGAAGTTCAGAAGGAATGAATGGCATATGAATTTCATATGGGCTGAGGCCTTCTTTCCCACTACATTTACTCCATGCAATCAAGACCTTAGATTCCAAATTTAGATTTATTTAAAAGTGAACTTATTTTCAGAGTACACAGCCCTGGCAGCTCCTGGTTCCCTTCTGAAGGCAACAGTCGCCATGCTGGTGGATATGAAGCTCTAGCATTGTCTGTGCTGGCAGCTTCAGAGCAAGCTACAAAAGACTCAGATGTCTGACATGAGTTTGCCCAGTGGAACAGTTTCATCTAAGTTCTCCTCTTTGTCACTAGCAACAGCAAATCCTTCCCAGAGTAAAGCTGAGCTCTGTGTATCACTGGTCCCCCATGTCAGAGGGCAGCAGTGGTTAACCAAGATCTGGAAACGTTCCTTCCCTGCTGACACGGGGCTTGCCTGGCAGCCGTCGTTAGCTGCACGACTTCTGCCACTACCAAACCTTGCTGTCTCTCCCGTTCATCTCTGTTGGTGCCTGTGCAGCACAGCTCACTGAAACCCTTCCTCTCTGTCCTGCTAATGCACTGATTTGTCATCACAGTTCCTCACTTTCCACTAGACAGCTGGAAGGATGGGTGACTGGAACTGAGCTGTGCTCCAGAGGGATGAAATGGGAGGGTCTCAGAATTAGGTGCTATGCACTCTGTTACCATCAAGGTTTCTGAAGGACTTCTTTCAGTTTGCATTGCTGTCCAGAGGACTGTGGTCTTGGAGAACTGACAATCCCTTTCTGTCTGCATTGATTTACACTCACCAATATCAGCACTGAACTTGAACCCTCTCCCTGATCCTGCCTTTAGGGTAGATCTGCTGCCGTTGGCCCCTTTCAGTACTGTAAGCCTGCTGGCCTGGGAAAGGTCCCAGCAGCCACAGATGTCTGTGCTTGCACAACTGCTCGTAGACCTTACCTAACCAGCTGTAAGAACCCAAGTCTGATGCTTTTGCCTTTTTGCATTTTATGGCAAGCACTTCAGCTTTTTGAAATGTGTGCCAAGTTCGAGTTGCCCAGGGAGCCAATGCAAAACAAGGACCAGGATAAAATGGGCAGTGGATGTGACAGAGTAGTTTTGTAAAGGTCTGCCAAGCCAGAGGGAGGTGTTCCAGAACGACAGCAAGGGCTGAGCCCCTCTAGTACTGAGGCTGCAGGAGTCTCAGCACCAAAAGAACAGCACAGGCTGCTGGAGGTGTCAGGGCTGCCTCTGAGTTGCTGCAGAGCAGAAGATGGAGCTGTAGGTAGGAGAGTGCCTGCACTTGTTTACACTCAAATGCTGCAGTACAAATGAAGGCGCTGTGTGGGTTTCAGCACCTCCCATGCTGGGTAATTGCTGCCAACATCAGCTTCTTCCATTGCTTTATTGAATTTAGACACTGACATTCTACCTAAGGTTCTTTCTTGGTCTTTGCTTGCTCTTGCCCAAAATCAGTTAAGTTGCAGCCCCACAGAGTTTGATTTTTCCCATCCAAGTATGCTTAATCATTGAGGTAAAACAAGACTTTTTTTCCCCTCCTCTCACGTTCTTCTCTAAGGGTTTTGTATTCCTTGCCCTCTAAGTGTGTGCTTGAATTCTCTGCATCTGTCGGTAAGGGCTTCCCCACATCCAGGAGGGCTTAATCAAAGAGAAGGCAATCAGTGGGTGGTCAGCACTGAATGTCAGCAACTACTTCACTTCTGACATCTCCTGAAAAAAATGCTTCATTACCATGCAAATGATGTTAGTCATCCTTTCCAAGATCCCCTGTCACACAGTGTCACATATGGCATTTAGAATATGTGCTCCCAAACTTTGTGTGACAGCTGCATTTTGCAGTGGAGCAACAAGAGCTCACCCATCACAGCAGCCTCCCCCCCCGCCTCCCCGTCAGCTGGGCAGTGTTTCTGTGGCTCATACTTACTCCAAGCTCAGGGGCTCAGGGTTTATTTCTGCTTTCAGTCCCTTCATTTTCTCTTTAGCTGGATCAGAAACACCGCAGTGCCTTCCACAGCCTGTGTCAGAACAGACCAGCAGCTTTAATGGATGCCATTATCTTGCTTGAGTAGGGCTAGGAAGCAAATTCTTCAGCTGATACTTGGAGTGGCAACGTCTTGAACGACACAAAGAAAATTTCAGCTCCTGGCCTCTTGGGAATTTTGAAAGTACCAGCAGTGGTGGTAGGAACTCAGCTTGTCCAAGGGCCCTGGCAGCCTGTGAGCAGAACAGGATGAGCCTTGTGAGAGGTTCGATTCATCCGAGCAGGGGAGCACAGTGCGGTGGCATCAAGCTCCAGAATGTGTTCAGCTGGCACCTGTCTGGGTGATGGCTAACCTCAGGGGTGTGATCAAGGGCTCTGCTGACTCAGGCACCAGACATCCCTTGCAGCTTGTTGTTTTCCACTTTGCCATCTGGGAAGAAGCAGCTTGGCAGCCTGAGGGCTGTGTGAAACATTACAGCATTTCTGAAGGGGAACTAAGAGCCTTGAGGCTTCCAGGGTCTCTGAGCAGGGAATTTTTGTCCCTACAGGTTTGATTGGGGTGTTTGAGAGCAAAGGGACCTTGCCACAGCATTTGCCATGCTATCAGTCATCCTCTGCCTGATTGAACTCATGTCTTAGTGGAACTGCTGAAGATGTAGATGGAAAGCTTTATGGAACCTGCAGGTTTGGGTGCATGAAATTGCCCCTTTTAGATATTTTAGGAAGTCTCTTTTGCACCTGAACACCCACAAGAACTAAAATTTGCAAACAATTTTAATTACAGAGTAATCTCTTCCCTGCACCCATGTTCTGGGCTGGGGAGCACTTCAATATTTAGATGGAATCAATGTTGCCACAGGCTGCTAGGACAGCTCAGCCTCATGCTGCTGCCAGGTTGTGCACAGAGCATGGGTAACAGAACTGTTACTGTACGGCAGATCTGGGTCCCATAGTGCTCTCCAAATGGTTTTGCCTTCCCCAAAATACTATGGATTCACCTGAGAAATCTGCTGTGTCACTCTCCCAGGTCAGCACACACCCCTCCTCCTCTCACCTGGTATCCTTGCACTCTGCCATGTCACACCCTTGACCTTAAAGCCATGTCTGTGTGCTGTGCTGCTTTGCATTTCTGATGCATGCTTACAGAGGAATAGACCTTTTTTGTGACAGGATGCTCTGAGGGAACTCTCTTTTTTTTAAATTTTCTTTTACTCTTTTCCAGTGACAAAATGTTCCCAGCCTTTGGATTTGGCGCAAGGATACCCCCAGAATACAAAGTAGGTGCACAAATGACATTTTCTCATTTCCTTGGTTTATGAGGCACAAACTAAGGGAAAAATAGTTCCGTGCAGGACAGGGGCCGGGAGGAGTAGCTCTGCTGCTTGCTTGCTTTCAGCTGGCTCTCTCATCCGCTGATACCTCACTGAAACCAGAAATCAAGGCTAGGCTTAAGAAAACTCTGTTACAGCCCAAATGTGTGATGGTATTGACAAAGCTTTGCTCATGGATGCTGTCCAGCAGGAGGAGAACTAACTCTTTGAATGACATTTGCCAAACCTATTCCAAAGCTGTGCAAGCTCTGCTTTGGCAGAACCCCTTCTGGAAGGAGTGATTGGGTGAGGGGTCCAATGTCCATGCTTTGTGGTGGAGAGATTGGACATCTTCCTCAAAAGAAAGACTTCAGAAGAGGTCTGCCCTGTGGTGGATTTCAGACGTGTGCTCTTCCAATCTCTTCCTCAAAAGAAAGACTTCAGAAGAGGTCTGCCCTGTGGTGGATTTCTGTGCCTCAGTGAACATGGTCAGTACCAGGAAAAGAACACAAGAGTATGTATCCATGCTGGAGAGAAGTGTGTTTAGGAACCAAAGAATGAGCACAATGATGGTGCAGCTGTGAGCTTCAGCTGGAGCCAAGCTGGTAGGGCTGGAGTGCTGACAGACCGGTGAAAGGAGGAGCATCCATCAGGGAGAAGCCTAGGAAGAAATATGCAGGGTTCAAATCCTGTGTTGCACATGGAGAGCTACCATGGACAGAAGAACAGTTCTGCATGAATAAATAACCAAACGCTACCTGGGGATTCTACAACTCAGATACTACCTGGAGAAGAACAGCATTAGACTTCTGATCATGCAGACATCATCCAGTGCCCCTGGGTGCCCTGCTCTGAGTTGTGTCTCTGAGCTGTGGCTGGAGTGGGGAGCTAGCTGAATGCTGGCCAGGTGAGAGCTTCTATGCAGAGAGGGGTCCTGTGTCACTCCACATGGTGAAAGTGGATCAGCAGATGAAGAGCATGAACCAGTGTGTTCCTCGTGGCAGGTAGCTTTGATCCCTGCGTAACAGCAGCAGTGGTGACGTACGGTGACTCTGCTACGTGTTTAAAGTAAGTCCACATATGGCTTAACAGCAGTGTCTGCTGAGCCACACTTACACAGAACTGTGCCTGACAGGGTGTCTGCAGAGCTTTGCCCCTCAAAAGCAGCAGCAGTGTTAATGCTTTCCAAAATCAGAGACGGCTTTCAGAACTTGGATCCAGATTTTAAGGTGGCGAATGCACACAGAGCATCTGTGTCTGTAGTCTGCCTGCTCTAGCTGCAGCAGCTGACACCCTTCTTTGCTGTGTAAGGAGGAGTGTTGTGGGGAACAGAGCCTGTCACCAGACACAGGAGTGAAACGCAGTAGCTGCTTCTCAGTTGTCATCCCTTTGCCACAGAGGTGTGCCCCCCTCTGCTGGCTGTGTGGACTGGATGATTACAGCAGGCCAGATCGCTCTCCCCAGCCCGCACTACCCAACGCTGCAGGAGGGTGCCAGCGTGGCAGTGTGCCAGGGGCTACTTGTTCCAGCATTGCATGGGGGAGGCCTGCAAAGCTTTCAGCTGCAAAGACATTCCTTTCTGAGGACTGCTCGAAGGAAGGCGTTAGGGGCACATGAAGTCTTTGCATGGGTCTGCTGCTGATGGCAGTAAGGAAGAGCTCACAGAACAAGACTCTTCTGAGCCAAAATAATCACCTGGTAGCATTGAGCCTCAGGACACATGAGCAAACTGCCCCTTTTTTTAGACCCTGGCAACAGCCTTTGCAGTTTATTCCAAGACATTTCTGGTTACTTCTGCTTTTCTAATGAAAGCTTTATTTTCTGCTTATGCTGGGAAGAGTTGCTGAAGAGACCCTGACTGCAGTTACAGACATAGCACAGCACCTGTACAGCTCTGACCTGCACTGCCCCACTGTGCTGGAAAAGAGCTGTGATTCTTGTGAGTCCTGCACTTACTCTGAGCTTGAGAGCAAAAATGAGTGCATGCCTGACAGAACAGAAGGATGTGTACTACACTCAGGGGAAAAAGAGCATTTGTCACCTTAGCCATGCAACCTGGGTTTAGCCAGGGAAACTGGGCAGCATGCTGAAAAATGAAGTACAGAGGAAAATAAATGGCCAAGATTTGCCAAGCTGAAATGCCTGCCATGTGGGCCTTGCCAGAGACATGAGCTGTCCAGCTCCCAAACTATTTGATTAATGAGCATTCTGAAAATAATAGCTCTTGAGCAATTGTTCTCTACATTTGCCAGTGTCTTAGGCTTTTGCAAAAATATGCAGGCATTCCATATTTAATTTTCAGACTGGCAGTGGCTTGATAGTGTTGAATTTATTCACAGATAACTGCCCAACATTGTACATCTCAGCATTTATCTTGTGTGCCTCTGTTGTTCATGGATTTTTGACAATATCTATTTGAATTAGTAAGACAGCATTCCTGAACATGCCTGCATTTGTCAGACTGCCTGTCAAGGACTCCCAGTACCATCACCTTAGAGGCTTCTGAAAAGCAGAAGATGTTTGGGACAGGGAGGCTAATTTAAATGAACTCAACAATGTTGAGGTGTGGGTGGGAAAGGATTATTAATTTTCAGAATTCAGGCATCCATAATCAGTATTTTCAAAATGGATGAAAAATGAGATTTATGAGCCAAAGCAGCTTTTTATTAGAAGAAATGGAAGTTCAGTTAGAGTAAAAGGGGTTTAAAACATGTAGAGGCCAAAAGAGAGTTGTGTTTCTAAGCAACCTAAATAAAACGCCGTTGTGTGGTCCAAAAGCTTTCCAGCACTTTGCTTTACAACTTATTGGAGTTTTATTCTGCTGTGCTGCACTCCAAGGAGGGTTTTCCTTTGTGCTTTGAGGCTTGTTTTTCAAAGAAATCTTGAAGTTTCTCATTAGTTAGGAAATTCTCCTTAACTTTCAGCCTTAATTAGAAACTGTTTAAGAAGGGCCATCCTATGAAGATGAGCTGCACTGCATCCCAATACAAGAGAAATGTTACTTGCTACATCACATCAAGGTGACCTTTCTGCTAAGGTCACAAGCATGTGGCAGTATGGATATGGCTCCTGCAGAGTCTCTCGAGCACCATCACGTTTGTGGACAGCTGCTGCTCTGTGTGCAAGTGCCAGTCACTCTGCACATGCAGGCAGTGGAAGCATTGCACAGTGGTAAAAAAAACCCAAACAAACCACTGTCATTTGCCTTAGCAAAAATATTTTAGATTCCTTGTTCAGTTGATATCTCCTCAGAAAATGACCTAATGACTACTGTGTTCCTGATGCAGGAAGTTCCTGGGTTGCTATGTTCAAATAATGCCACATCCATGATGGTATCTGCTAAATAATTTACCCAGAGTCCTGCTGGGGAAAAGCTTAGTCCCTCACCAAGTGCCAGTAACTGTCCTTAGTGAGAAGGTTTGAGTGGTGCTTGTGCAGCAACCCAGGTAACGCCAGGCTGGTCACACACCTCTGTGCCCCCAGACATCCCTCTGCTTTCCTTTTATGCACTGATCTTAGGGAGGAGGAGGAGGGCTGGGCATGGGGCTAGCAATGAGACACAGTCACTCTTCCGTCAGGAGAATCCTTACCATGAAGTGTACTCCCACCACAGACCATGCTTTGCAGCTCCTTGCAGTGATCTGTGCCAGGTGCTGGTGTAAAGCAGCCCTTCTGCGTACACATGGCTCGGCACACCCTGGCATTGCCTGGCACACAGACTGACCTTGCTGTACAACCCTTCCAGCAGACTACGTAAATGTGCTTGCTCCTGAACAGCCAAGTGTCTTGTTTCCCCTGAGGATTTCTCAGTCTTCAGCATTTTAGGTGTTCACACTTTGGCCTCCTGTATCCCATTAACTTAGGAGTTCTGGGGACACATAAGGGCTGCCCCATTCAGTGTCAGAAAGATGCCGCTTAGTAGATCAGCTTCTGGTCTTCTGTCACTAGCGTGCTTTGCACAGCCTGAGAGAGCAACAAAAGCATACAGCCCCTGCTTGCACGTGAGGCTAACATACTGAGTCCACGGCTCTGTAAAAGCATCTCCCTTCAGCTGGAATTGCAGATACCTTTGGGCTAAAGAAAGGGACTCGATGAAGAGGCAGAGCGCCGGCAGGACCAGCGTGCAGTGCCTGAACAGGCGGCAGCATCCTCACGCTTGTGGTGCAGCCTGTACGGACAGCCTGAAGGAGGGAGAAAGGCTGCTGAACAACAAAGTCAAGGAGTGAGAGCTCACCTGACTGCTCCTGATGGCCTGCAGCTGGTCCTGAGGCTGGCAGGTGCTGTCTAGGCAAAGTGTGCCAAGAAACATAGCAGCCAGGCAGGAGGGCTTGGGAGCAGCTCTGGAGCCTCTGACAGCCCTGCTTCAGTGTCTGCTCAGGGAGGCACTTTCTGCATGAGCTTCCATGGCCAGCTAGGATAGCCTGAGTCAACAACATAAACCCTCTGTGAGAGGCAGCTGAGGCTCATTGTGCATGTTGCAGACTCCTGGCTGGGCTGAGGTGGCTCCAGACTCTTCAGAGAGTTTTCGTGTCAGTCCTTCCCTGTCATGGTACAAGTCCTGCTTTATTTCACCTTTCAGTGAGTAATGGCAGGCAATGTGATGAGTGATGGGGAAATTCAGCTTCTCTAGGAGAAACTCCCTTTGCCAGTCATCAGCCAACTTAGAGCACTTTACAGAAGCTTTTCTGTGCTCAAACATTTGCTCTGTGGATCTCTAAGTCACAGACCAGTTTCCATGCCTTGCTGTGAAGCCACATAAGCTAGCAAACAAAGCACAGCATCCAAGCAATAAACTCTTTCTGTAAATAACCTAGGTTCCACTGTACAGGGAGTAAACAGATTGCTTTCCACGTGACAAGGACTGCTGGCACTTCTGAAGGTCCTGCAGAGATCTATGAAGTCTCAAATGTTTGCAGTGGGAGTCAGCTGTATTAATGCCCTGACGAATCTGGGATGATAAACCTGAGTTCAACTTTCAATCATGCAAATTGCTGCTTCACTTGCAGCCTTGCCCACTCTTTGCAAACAAAAAATATGTACTTCTGCATTGTGCATTGCAGGACAAAGGTGGGTATTGTTCGAGGCAATTTAAGGCAAACAGGAGAATTCAGAGACTGAGCTGCAGAGCTAAAGAGATTGAAAGGAATCAAACCTTCTCAGTCATCAAAGAAAGGAGCCAAAAGGAATCTGCAAAAAATGCAGAGAAGAACAAACCTTAAAACCGGAGAACAGCAACTGAAGAAAGGTTTAGTCCCAACAGATTTGTGCTGCAGATGCAGGTCTTTAAGTGATAGACAGGCAGAAGAAGCCTGAAAGTGAGACTGCCATTGCCTCACCCTGTCTGTGCACACAAAGCCTTGTATGATTGTCACAGCCCACTGAAGATACAACACATTGCTGTATCAGAGACCCAACAGCTGCTCTGTATTCACAGTTATTAGACAATAGCTCTGTATTGCAGACTTTATTACAGGTCGAGAGGGAGACTGCGAGGTTCACTACATTTGAGGGAGAACAAAAGCCTTTAGGGTTTTTCCTTACTAATTTCATCCCCCAGCCTAACTGAACTCCTTTACCTTGTCAGATCTCTTGCATTACTGTTTCACACTGGGTCCAGATGTCTTCCTTGAGCTCTTTGGAGAGTCAGTTATTTCCTAGTCCTCCCATGTCCTCCGAGTGAGGAACTGTTCACACTGTGAATACAGGATTCAGACAGGGACTGCACTGCTCTCAGTGCTTTCTCTCTCCTGCTACCCAAGATGCTGAGCCAGGGTGAGCTCCTCCTCAGCAGCAGATCCTTCTTCTGTGCCCGGCATTGGCAGCTGACACTGTAGTTACTGGATTTCTCAGGTACTTGGGTACTGGTTTTGCTGTTGACAAGGCTGGTTCCAGTAGGGCTGCTGTGTTCCTGCAGGCAGTTCCAGTCAGCACTGCAGTTCACTCTTAGTGGCTGAAAGCTTGAAAGAGCATTGGTTTAACACAGAAGGAATGCAAAGAGTGTTTAACTGCAAATCCTCTTGGAATAATTTTTCTGACTACAGTCTTCTCTTCTTTCCATTTATCTACAGCTCTCTCATGATTTTGCCATCAATTTCAATGAAGACAACCCAGAATGTGCAGGTAACACTCATGTAGGACACACTGCTGTATTTTTGCTGTGTGCAAAATGTGCTTGTAGTTTCTATTGTATCCCCTGAGTGTTATTCAAAGTGTTTTTTAAAGAAAGCAGTGAGGATTTTCCAAACCTGGGAGACTCCAAGCTTTCAGGCTTAGCTTTAGAAACCTTAGGAAGTGCTCCGTTAATTCCCTGAAACACAGGTCCCTTTGGAAGCTCACCCTGTTGCACATCCAGCATTACGCTTCCCCATGTGACTGCCATTTCTGAAAACTAGAGCTGTGTCTTCTCAGCTCGTTCTGCTTAGATCATCTCAAATCTTCAGCTACATCAGCATTGCAGTTGTGCAGATAAGATGGGCAGGGCATGGAGAAGCAGCCTGTGGAGCTCTGTGATTAAAGACTGCCTCAGTTTAGAGCCAATCCTTTGGCCAGACATAGAGCAAGCTGCAAGGCAGCACAGCAGGGTCAGGGTGGAGGACTGCTTTGGCAGAAGGCAGTATGAAATGCAGGAGGAGGCCGTTTCAATGCTGTGTAGGGTATCAGTGTTCTGGCAACCACTCCTTGGCAGAGGCCAGGTCCATGTAGCAGACGTGTCTGGATGTCCTGTATTTATAGGTGAGGTCTGCAGAGACTGATGCTGTCTTTCCAGAATTCCTGCATTTGTCAAGGACAAACATCTCTAAAGAGTCCTAACAAGTAACCCCAGACTAGCATTTAGTTCAGTGTCTTGGTCAGGTAAGCATTGCTGTCTACATCCAGGGGTTGTGTTTCTCACTTTTTCTTCTGCTACTATGCAAACACTGAAATAGGGGTTTCAAAATGCTCCTTCTGTTCACATTTTCTTGCTGCTCCTTTCAGCCTTTTTCAGGCACATTAGCAATTTGCTTTCAGCCATGGTCAGCAGAATATATTCAGGATGAGAATTAGGATGCCAAGACATAAAGTGAGGAAAAGAAGAAAGGACAAGCAATTCAAGGGAGAGAGACATTCAAAGAATTTAGACTTTACACTTCTTAAATGCAAAACCTCTGTTTTTGGTTCAGTGGGCATCCTTGTTTAGTTGTTGCACTTGGATTGTGGGACGGCTTCTGCAAGTCATAGGCTTGAAATGAGATTGGGCGTAAGTCCTGCAGCTGTTTGATGTGTTCACCAGGCTCTTTACATTGCTTTTGAGGAGTTAAAAGAAACAGAACTTACACATATGCATCTAGAAGTGCCTCTAAGCTTGTGAGCCAGCTTGAAATTGAGGGTATGGGCATAAGGTGGGAAAGCAAAACAGGCTTCATGATTTTATCCAGACCATCATATTTGAAAATGTGTCAGCTCACCTGCTTCTGAACACAGAGACACTGGCATCTGCATAGGGCCTAATCTGCTTAGAACATCTCAGCGATGACACCTTGGGGCATGCCGTGTTCAAAGGCAGCCTTGGGTTCTGCTCCAAGCGCAGGACAGTTGTGACCTTGGGTGTGCCTCAGGAAAAGACTCCATCAGCCCATACAAAGAGTGGGGTTTCATCTCTCTCCTCCTACCTGTCAAGTCCACTGCTGCTGCTCTGCAGTGACTGGTGTTGTCTGCAAAGGCTGCAGGGCCACTAGCAGGGCAGACATTCAACAGGCAAACCCTCACTTGCTATCCAGGCCACCCTTCGGATGCAACACCAAATGTGAACACTGACTGCCCCTGAAATAAAGGAGCCCAAGCAAAGCAAGCTACAAAGGCCCTCCCATGTCCTGTGGACTGGGCCATAGAAGGGCAGCAGACCTTTCTAGAAGGTGCTAATCAGAGATAGCAGACAAGAAATGGCGTCTCTAGAACGTGTTTCTTTCTCAGGTTAACGCTGCTCTCAGGCACGAAGCACACTACATCTGTGCAGAAAGCAGGGACTAAGGCTCAGCTTGTACTGCTTTAATCCATGAGTTAAGAACTGTATCTCCTCACCTTGGAGGAGATTCCTGAGGCCTTCATGCAAGATTAGTGAGTATATGTAACAAAATGCTTTCTAGGCTTACAAGGGGGAGTTAGCAGCAGGTCAGCTTTTCAGCACCTGCTTTAGGCTCCAGAATGACCAAGTGAAATTGTGTAACATTGCTTTGTGTGTTAGCCAATCGCAGCTGGAGCCGCAGCTTGTTTTGCCTACCAGCACTGCAGTGCAAAAATCCCTTTGCACCTGTCCCTTGAGAGGAGACTGCCTTCTTCACCAGTGCTCTGCTGCCTCACTGCAGAGCAGCTGCAGCTCCCAAGGGTTTGTGAGTGGCCACTGCACGCTGCAAACGTGGCCAAGTCTGAGTGCAGCTGAGGATCTGGTTTGAGGTCATTTCATTCTTCAGCATCCCTTGCAAGGCTCTTCAGTCTATCACTTTCTTCCCAACCTCTAATCCTTTAGATCAGGTAAGCTGGAAGTTCTGATTGTGCAGGCTAACAGGCATCTCTTCAAGAAATCCTTCTTCCCAGTCGTTGGAAACACCAATTTCCTTTCTGTGATCTGTCAGCTGTGTCAGCAGAAGCCTCTTCTCCCTGCTCTGGCTATGTGTCTTGAAATCAAAAAGCCAAAAATAGCGACTTCCCCACCAAAATGTCTTGGCTGACCCTCATTTTTCTGTAGGCTGCAAAGCCCCTTGCCGTTTCTTTCAAGATTTCACAGCTTTTGGTCACAGACAAACTCAACCTGTGAGCAATTCCACAAATTCACCCTGAAAAAGAATTCTTAATGCAGGGCAGTCAGGTGTTTGAAAAGACATTTGAGTGCCTTGACAGCTCTAGGGGGCAAGTACAAAGGGCGGAGGAGCTGGGAACTCCCCTGACAGACATAAATACTGATCTGAGAGGACGAGAGCTAAAACAGAGAAGTGTTTTGGATTCCTGCCTGTGCTTTTTGTGTGAATCCTTGCTGATGATCAGGAAGTGATTGCTCACACCTTGACCTGAGAGGGGTGGAAGCTATGGCATTGCAAGCTAACACCTGGGAAACAGGCATTGAAAACGTCTGGGAAGGGGAGCTAGAGGCAGCTGGTTCTGGTATTTTGACTCTCTACATGAAGGCTGGTGCCCGTAAAGATGCCTGACGTTTGGCTGTGCCTCGGTGTGGCTTTTCACGGCAGGCATTCAAGGCGTGGTGGAGGCTTACCAGAGCTGCCTGCCCAAACTGCAGCTGTACGGGCCCACCAACATCGCTCCCATCATCCAGAAGGTGGCCAAGTCAGCCTCCGAGGAGACCAACACCAAGGAGGCCTCGGTAAGGGCACAGTGCTGGGTGGCTCTTTCCTTGTCTGGCGGTGGCTCTCTCGCAGGCCACCCAAACAAGTCCTTTCCATGTGCCTGAGTCCTGCCCTTGCTCTGTGCCAACAGCCTGTGCAGGAGGTGAGACTGGCAGGTGGAGCAGTGTACTCAGTCTTCGCAGCTGCAGCCACCTCGAACCCTCCATTGCTCAGCTTTCTGCTTTGAGAGCTGTGTGGCTGCAACACACCCAGCTCTTCGCTGCAGGAACAGAAGTGGCACCACTAAGGTTGCAGAAATTGAGGGGCTGAGCCCAGCGAGCATTGCCCATACACAGAGCTGAGTTCAAGTGGTTCCCTGCACAGACTATCCCATTTCGAGTCTCTTGCAGGGGCCTCACCAAAAGGTCTTTGTTCACCAGGGAACTTTTCCAACCGTTCCTTCCGAAACTGCAGTGCTACAGTTTTCAGTTTGCTGTTATTCACACGGAGCATTGTGTGCCTTTTAGAAACAGGGAGAGAAGTCTGTGAGCCTGCATGTGGTACAAAACCCAGGGCAGGTGCCTTGGGATAAAAGGCTTCAGCAGCGATCATGTTTCAGATGTACATCCTTGAAGTGCATTAGGGTTATGTTTCTTCTGCCTTCCAGGCAGAACGGGAGAAAGGCAGAACGAGGCAATGTGTGAACAAGTAGGTCTGAGACATTTACCAGTAGCTGAGGAGAGTTGTTACTATGAAGGCTCTTCTGTATTTGAAGTGCTCCATGAGTGAGTTGCATTTTTGCACTGGAAAAGGACAAGCAGCTTTGAAGATTAACTAATGATAGAATCCTTCACTTCTTGTCCACCAACCTCAGCAATATTTCATCCTGCTGATCCTGACGGATGGTGTCATCACAGACATGGCGGACACCAGGGAAGCCATCGTCCACGCCTCGCACCTCCCCATGTCTGTCATCATCGTCGGGGTGGGCAACGCTGATTTTAGTGACATGCAGATGCTGGATGGTGATGATGGGATCCTGAGGTCTCCCAGGGGTGAGCCTGTGCTTCGAGACATCGTCCAGTTTGTGCCATTCAGGAACTTCAAACATGTAAGCTGAATTCTCCTTCCGTTCTGCATAACGGGCATGTGTGTGACAGCAAACACTGCCTGGGCTGGGCCTGACTCTGAATGGGCACCAACTGTTTAGTAATGCCTTTGTTGTGCCAGAAATGGGCAAAAGAAGAAGAGTTTAGTAGTGGTGTTATTGTGGCAGACGTGGAGAATGCAATACGGAAGGAAATGTGCCCCATTAGTGAGCTGGTGAGCGCAGGCAAGGAAGAGGTGGGGCAGAACCCAGATACTTCTTGTGGTGTCACTGCTGCTCCACTTTCTCACAGATGTTAGTTTGGTTGCCCTTGCTTTTCCTGGTGTCTCCTTTCCGTTCTCTTTGCATCGGTTCTCCGAGGACTGCTGCCTTCTGCTTTCCACCCCTTTGTTTCCACAGGCAGCTGAATTGGCTGTGAATTTGTACTCGTGGTGCTCCCCCACATTGAGACCTAGCTGCTTGCGCTCTACAAAGGGAAGGCTATTCACACACAATATCCTGGCTGTCTCCAACCCCTATCCCCCACGTCTGTGCTACAACACTGCCAAGAGAGCGGTGCTACAAAGAGCCATCCCCATCTGAGCTGAGCATGAGGCAGGAGACAGTCTGTAGGAGACAAGGCACAGGCCAGCACTAGCTTGCCAGATCTGGCAGAAGGCCATGGCCACATTCTTCTCTCCTCAGTCACGTCCCTGCATTGCAGCATCTGCCCGGGGACTGTTTCATCGGCTGAGTAGAGACAGCATTTGGCACAGAAGGAGCTGTTCCACACAGCCAGGCTTGCCGGGGCCTGTGTCCTCCCAGAGGAGACATGGGGTGGCTATGGTCTTCCTCTGCAATGCTGGTCACATCCCTTTGCCTTTTTTCCATCTTTCTCTCCCCGCCTTCCCCTTGTTCCTTCTGTTGTATTCCAGTGGTTCTCTAGATTGGTTTGCTGCTTCTAGGACACCTTCAGCTGACACTGTGCCAAGTGGCTGAAGATTTGCACTCAGCTGTAGCTCCACACATGTCTGTGCTGCCAGTGCCAGTTGCTCAACCATCTGCTGGAGCAAAGTATGACCAGGACCTGCTCATAACCTTGTGATCCTCCTTCAGCAGATAACCACAAGTGACTAGTGCTGCACTGTGGCATACTGTAAACATAGAAAAGAGAGGCAACTCATGGGCTAGTGCTAAATCCACGTTCAATGAGTGGATTCAGTTGGCCTTGTTTCTCCAAGGAGATGAAAGCGCCTCTCAGTCTGTTCAGAGGGCTGAAATCTCTGCCTTTGGGATGTGTGGTGTGTTTGCTGTGTACAAAGCTGATGCCACATATGGGTTGTTTTTCATCACAAAGGCTAACAATTCTGACTTAATAACACCTTTGTGACAGCTGAGGGTGGAGAGCACAGCTCTTTGCCACTGCAAGGAGCAGTGTTTTGCACTGTGCATTGCAATTACAGATGAAGTGTGGTGAAGCTATGGAACTGAACCCCCAGCAATTTGAAACATGCACCAGTTATCATCACAGGGGATTCTTTTCCTGCTGCTGGCTGATCTGATTGTTGTGTTATCAGTCATCAGTTGAGAACCATTCATCTTGAGGTGTTTATTGCCAGGATGCTCTTCAAGCATATAAGGTAACCAGCGAGGAAACTGCAATAGTAAAGCTTCAATGTGCCATCTGTGTTAGAAACCCAGTGAAAGTAGCTCTGACACAGCACTGCTGAACCAGGGCTGGCCTCTAGCTCACAAGCCACTGGGTCTCACACAAATGCTGCTCTGTTCTAGAAGCAAGAGTGCTTTACCACCATGAAAATATGTAAGGTACCCATGGCTCAAACCATTGGGCAGGACATCACCACATCCCCAGCTCTGCAATGTTTGGTTTCCTTGAATTTAAAATAGTGCAAAAAAAAGCCCAGAAAAAGGTGTAGGGCACTTGGGGCCTTGGTGTGCTTTCAGCCAGCTACAAGCCCAGACTGACTCCGTTTCCAGCAGTAGCGAGGCTCACGTTGAGCTTTGTTCCCTTCTCTTCTCATACCTCCCTTCCAGGCACCAGTGCCTCTGGGCCCATGGCACTGCTCCCAGAGGGACAGGGTAACTCTTGTTTTTCTACTATTTCCTGCAGGCATCCCCAGCTGCTCTGGCAAAAAGTGTTTTGGCTGAAGTTCCAAACCAAGTCGTGGACTATTACAATGGCAAAGGGATAAAGCCAAAGTGTGTGTCTGAGTATGAGTCTTCCAGGACACTCGCCCCATGAACCTGCCTGCACTCTGACGGAGGCAAAGAGAACAAGCTACTGCCTACAGCTACTGTACCTAACAATGAAACAACACAAGTAGCACGTTTTGGTGTTTTTTAACTGAAATAACCTTTTTTTTTTGCATGTGTAGCCTAAAGGCTTAAATCTGTTAAGCAGTTGTATTGTTGAAAGATTTTTATGGGAAAAAAATCCAGAAAAATAAAAAAAAAGAAAAAGTGATATCTTTACAGCATGTTGCCTTGAAACAAAAAGTTATCTGTATCTGTTTTTATACAGGTTTGTTGAAATTTTACTAAATTTCTTATCTTTACACTGTAAAGCATTTTGAAATACTTACTGAGAGTTGATAGCCAAAATGTCTTTGGTTTAATCTGCTGAGCACTGAGAGATTTCTCAAAGTGGCAGATGCATGAACTGTATTTTGCATGTTTAAAATAAAAACGACACAGTTTTGCAGTTGTTGTCTTTATTTCTCTCTCTGCCACAGGGCTGCCTGCTTTCAACTTCCATACTGCAAGAGAAGGGTAATGAAGTGTTTGGAGAGCTCCCTGGCCTGAAGCTTGGGCATTTCAACCAAGAGGGGCACCTGGAGATGCCCACCTAGCCTGTGCCCTGCGTAGCAGTTTTTCAGAAGCCTGACACCTCCAGCTCTGCTGCAAAGGGTTCAGCCTGAAGCTGTAAGCAGGTCTGGCTTGGTTCTAGTTGAAGATATCGCTGCTCTCACTGCAGGGGTGTTGGGCTGGATGGCCTTTAAAGGTCCCTTCCAACCCAAAACATCTTCTGATTCTATGAATCACCACTTGAAAAGCTCAGTGACTTAGGTGGCACACTAAGTGACAGGTTGCCCTAACCTGGACAATGTGTTGAGCCCTTCACCCCTCTGTTCATAGCAGAAGATTTTGTTTATCAAGCCTGCACTTAGAAAAAAAAACTCTTGGAACTTCCTCAGGGGGAAAAAAGGCAACAAAACAGATGTTTTTCAGAAGCTGAAGTTTAAGTCAAATTTACTGTGCCCTTCGTCTGCAGGAAAACTCAGGGACTTAGGGAAAGGCTCAAGTAATAGCAGATATGAATCTGGGAAATACAGTGCTGTAAAAATAGAGCTTGCACTGAACATAAATTTGTCTTACTTAATTTCTGGTATAAATCACAACTGCCCTTTGTGAGGTTTTTGTCCAGCCAAGTAAGAACAATTGTCCTGTTCTTTGAAAATCCACCAGAAAAATAAGAGGTAGAGCTTATCTCCTTCATACTAAAGTTTTGTCTAATCTGTGCTTTTTGGGTTTTAAATCCAGTTGAGTACAGTGGCTGAAATGGATTAGTCCAGCTTAGGAGGAAGATCAGACATAACAGTATCAAAATGAAGAATTTGATTTGACATAAAATTTCATCACTGGAGCATTTGTAGCTCTTTCTTCCTTCAGAGATAGCAGCTTTCAATCTTCTACTGCAGACAAACTGCTTTTTGCTGATAATTCTGGCTACTAATTTTCTTCAGAGATTGGAGTTTCAGGGGCTACATTTAAAATCTTTCCGCACAGTCACAGGTCAGTAAAGGGAAGCAATTTCCCTCTGGCACTACAGTTCTTGTAAATTAACTTTCCTTGTGGTCCACAAACTGGGTGAAGAATTGTAGATGCTTAACTTTGTTCTCGCTGAGGAGCTCTGCGGGAGCCAGAGGGGCTGAATGCAGCACCTGCACTTTTCATGGCAACTCATTTTGCAGAGGTTAGCTTGCGTGATAACACAGGAGCCTCTCTTGTCTGCTGAGGTATTGCACTGGCTAACTTGCAGTGTCCTGTAGGAAAGTACTGTGGGATACAGGCACAGCTGAAACAAGTCGTGCTTATGTTCATTTTAGTAACAGCTACAAATATTGAGCAGTGCATTTCTGAGAGCAGGGTTTGAGTCTCTCACATTAGCACTGGGTAATGATAGATTTATCACACAGGGCAAATTCTGTCTGGGGTTTTGGTTTGCTTAGCTGGTTTTTAACAGCTCCTCAGTGACAGGTACAAAATGTTAAATTCAAGAGCTGGTGCCTGTTTTAAAATAACTAATGGCTATACCTGTACTTCTTCAGATAAGTGTAATGTGGATGCTGTTGGGTTTTTCCATATACCTGCAATTTCTTGTCTCTGAAATTCTCTTACTGACCCCACAACAGCAAGTTGCCTACTTAAAGGACCAAACAAAACCCCTCCCTTCCCCCCCATTTTTTGCTAAAGGAGATGAAAAGCTACTCAATGATCTGTATGATGAGGAGATCTCCTAGTTCACAGCTCCACCTGTCACACGTGTATAGTGTTCTTTGCATCTTTGAAAGCACTGTTTGCTTGCTCTCACAAACTTTGTGATGCTTTGTAAAGGTAAAGCTGCAGACTGCAGTCTGGCTGAGTGACTGGAGTGCTTCAGGCAGGGCTGTTTGGTCAGGTAGTGAGATCTGTGCTGTCCGTTTCAAACCTCATTTAAAGCAGCAAGTGAACCTGAGGAGCAGGTCGTACGGCACAGCAGTCACTTTTTCTTCAGTGATCTTTGGTTCTCTGCCTCAGGCTGTGAAAGTGTACAGATTTCTGAAAAGCTGCTCTTTTCAAAGTGGTTCTGTTTAAGCTCTGCTTCTCTTTTGTGGGAAGGATTCTGGACAGCTCTGGTCAGTCAGAAAAACCCTTCCAAATCCACCTTGGCTTCTGGGTGAGGATTCATGAAGAATAATCTGAAGTGAACCAATCAGATGTGTGGCTCAGTAGCAGCAGAAACTGGTTTTGTTTCCTTCCCTGCCCTCTGCATTTGCAGTTGCCTCTGTGCTGTTAAAGGAGAGCGATCACAAAGGACACAGGCCAGGTGCAAAGGATTTGTCTATGATAATGTTCATTTGTCCCCTACTCCACCTTTCAAAGATACCAGCTATCAGAGCTTTCCTTTTATTTTTCCTCTTATATTAAATAAAAGCAGGCAAAACTAGGCAAAGGGCAGGACCTCGTGGTTCAGACGAGCCAGCAGGTTTAGTGCTAAGGAATGTGTTCTTTCTTCTGGGGAGGCAAACCAAAGGCTGTGCTGCAAGCAGGGGTCTATGTGGTTTGTTGCTTTTCCTGAATACTGGAGGTGCAGAGCATCAGGGAACACACTCGGGCACTAAGGACAGCAACAAAAAGCAGCTCTTACTCCATATTACCTGCAGATTATTTAAGAAGGAATTGAACTTGTTTCCAGAAGCCTGTAAGTATTAAAGGGGGCACGTTAGAAAGATGGGGACAACCTTTTCAGCAGCTCCTTTTGCAAGAGGACAAGGGGTGATGGTTTTAAACTAGAAGTGAGACGCAGGCTAAGTATAAGGAAGACATTTTTTATGCTGAGGGTGATGAAGCACTGGCATAGGTTGACCGGAGAGGTGCTAGATGCCCCATCCCTGGAGACTTGCAAGGTCAGACTGGATAGGGCTCTGACCAACCTGATCTAGTCACTGCTACATGACCTTTCAAGGTCACTTCCAACCTGAAGCACTCTATGATTCCAAGTCTGAATCCCGCAGGACAGTGTCCTACACAGTGCTGCAGTCCCTCTTGTGCTGGCTGAGGAAGTAGCTGTTGGCAAGCTCTGCTGCCTCTGCCCTCGCTTGTGAAGCAGCTGGGGTCTGCTGGGAGTTGTGTACCTGTTCCAGCACAGTCTGTCAAGTGTTGCCTGGGAGCACAATGCATGCAACGCGAGCACTCTGCTTGACTCCTCCTGTATCCTTGGACTGGTGTGGGGCCTGCCCTTTCCCAGGGACGTGCCAGTTTGCTTGCCAAGCACCAGAGGACCCTTCAAAAAGCACAAGAGGTTCTAGAATCATGGGTGCCAGCAGCTTCACTGTGCCCTCTGCTTCACTAGCATCCCAGCAGAACACCTATTGTGCAGCTCTTTTACTTCTGCTCTCTGGCAAACCGGTGCTACAGAGCACTGTGCAAGCACCCTGGCAACTTGGCTGTGCCTGGAGCTGCCTGTAGTGATGAGGCAAAAGGCAGACACTGAGCAGTTCCTTTACAGTTACTCGGTTTTCTGCAGGCATTTTTAGGTGTAAGGGCTGTGGGTGAGGCACCGAGCTGGACTTTGCACATCCAGGAGCACTTTTGCCCTTCATAGGTTGTTCTGTGTGTTCGGGCTGCTGCCAGGGGTGTTTCTGACATCAGCAACATGCTGCCTGGGAGAAGGGTGTGGGGTTCAGCTTTAGCTGTATCCATGACTTCACAGCGTGACTGCTTTGAAAAGTAAATACTCTTGATTAATAACCCCTCTCCGTGATAGTACATGAATAAACAGCAGCCAGCTTACAATGTAGGTTGAGGTTGAAAAGACAGAAGGAAGAGGAAATCAAAACACCTATCACTTGACAACATGATTGCAGTCATTGACGATAAACAAGGAGAGTTTATTTCTCCTGATCCAAAGTTTTAAACACCAGTGCTCTGTCGTTAGGTCAGTTCAGTAAACGTTTTCCTTTGCTACTTTTGCTCGACGTGAAAACATCAGGTTTGTCCTGTTAGCAACAGTGAGTGAAGGCATGGCACAAGTTCCTGCTTGCGGTTTCACCTTCCTCTTCCGTCTGTGACTTTTGGAGCCTGGTTGCCTGAGTTTTTCCTACATTTACTGCTTCCTTGCTGAACTCTTAAGAATTGTGGAAGCTGGCAAGTAGCAAGATGACAACAACGCTCCGAAGAGGACGCCTGTGTAACGCCGCTGCTCGGCACCGCCCGACGGCCCCAGCCCAGGGCTCTGCAGGGGCAGTGCGGCGCAGAGCTGGGGAGGGCGCCGATGCAGGCTCTCACACCCAGCACTCCTGGGTTGAGGCCAAGGTAATTACTATTTAAAAGAAATTGCTGGCCCAGTCCTAGGGTGCTTCATAAAGTCTGGCTAATAGAGGGGGTATCCTAACCCAACAACCACAGGGAGTGGTGGGGCTCACTTGTTTTATGAGTGTTGTGTCTGTGACCCATCAGTCAGCTTGGACCACCCTCTTATTTACATTGCTCCCATGTCCCCTTGAAATTTCCTGTGGCAGTGCCCCAGTCCCATCACTGTAGGCATTACTCGTGCACTGTGCCTGCTAGTAATTGGCTCCTCTGCCCTTCACTGCACAGATAGCGCTTAATTGTATTTAATGAGCATCTCTTACTCACCTTAGCCTAAGACAGCCCAGCGTGATTTATTCATACAACATGCACAATGACCTTTAGCAGCTGGGAAAATGTGCACAAATGGTGACCTTGGTCCTGGGCAGTTACTGGTTTTGGAGAGGTTGTGCAGTTCCTGGCAGAGGAATTTGATTATGTGTAGCATGTACCAGAGAGTTCATTTCAACTGGTGCAGCTCTGCTGTGTTCCAAGCGTGGCAGCAAAGCGGAGCCGGCAACTGTTCCTGGGGGCTGCAGTGTGGTGTCAGGTAGTGAAGGGGACTGGAACTGATAATCTTCAAACAAATGTGGCCTGCTGACCTACCTTATGGAGTCTCCAGTCACACTGGTGCAGTCCCCAGCCATTCTGGCAGCACATCCCTAGCATCTGCCTCTCCTCTTACAGAGGTGTGAGTCACTGGAAAGGGCATCACAAGAAAGGGTTCCAGCAGCATCTGTCAGTGTAAGGACTAACGGTCTCAGAGTTCTCTCTGTGCCTGTCCCACTTCCCTCATTCCATGGGATGTCATGTGTGGGTTCCCACTTCTGTATTGTCCATGTACTGTAGGCTCATTTCTGTTTAAATCCCAATGCCCTGAGCAATGTTCTTGCTTTCTGATCTAACTGGGCAACCATTAATGCAAGGAAACAAAGCTTCCATGTATCTGCTACCCCTGATGAACCAAAACCAAGTGCTTGTGAATAATTTGATTTGGAGGTTAAATTAACATTCTGTTCTAGGCAGTAACTTTGAGCACTAGAGCAGAACCCAGCAGCAATCAGCTGGCAAAATGAGTGCAGTTTCCAGTGCGAATGCACAAAATAGCTTCAATCATTTGCTATAATCTGAGGAGAATATGCTAGAGATAGAGCCTGCTGCATCCTGCTATGTCTCCTATTCCAGTGTATAAAATCTTCTGGCATGAGCTGTCAATTTGTGGATTAATCCATCTTTTGGGGATTTGTGGGGGGTGGGATTGTCAGGGGAGGTTGTCAACCAAAAAAAAGTGGCTTAAACCAATTTAGCATCATTCAAAGTGTGTTATATAATTTGCTTCACACTTCCACAAGTGACACAGTCTTACTGTTGGCTAAGCCAAGTTTTCATCTCTCTTTTCATCTCCTCTTTTATTTCCTTTCTAAGCAGTGGAAACCTTTTTTAAAAGGTGGGCTTTTCTGTAGCTACTCGAATCAGTAACCTTGGAGAGGGTCCCTTGGTAGCCTGCTGCTTTGTTGCAATGCACCATGAGTCATCTTTCGTAGGCAGGCATTTCTTTTTTCACTTCTAGAAGATCAACACTGCTGAAGCAGAGGCTTTTCTGCCCCTGGCCTCTCTGGAAGTGATATTCACCAAACCTTGCCTGAAACATTGCCCCATGCAGCAAAGAACTTTGAGCACCACTGATGATTCGCTGCCTCAGTCATGTTTAACATTCCTGTGCCCAGCACCATGCAAAATACCAGTAAGAGAATTCAGCAAGGCACTTTTGTCTGCCAGTGTGCTCTCAGATTGCACCGTTTGTTTCCAAAGGGAGGGGTTTGCCTCAGGAGTTGTCCTGTTCTTTCTTAGGCTAACCTGAAACGTTGTTTATTTGTCCCAAAAGCGTAGGGCTGGATATAAAGGAGAAGCCTGGAAGAAGAGAAATACATTTGCTTTCTCTTCCTTCACTGTCATTTCCCTTGACCACAGGTCTACAGAGAGCTGCTTTCCTCGTGTGCCACTTCAGGGGAAAACATGTCGTTTTCTCTGGAATTGCCAGTGGCTTGCTAAGCTGCCATTTCACCTCCGCAGAGAAATGCTCGGAGATGTCCTCTGGCTCTGCCGTCCTCTCCTGGAACCCTGAGCCCAAAGGCTGCATCAGCCCGCAGGTGCAGCAGGCACCAGGGGCAGGACGTTTCAGGCTGTTCCATGCAGCTATGAAGCAATTCAGCGCTGCAGCCTGCCTGTTTCGGGTGCCCTGGGGACACTTGCCCGGCCCCACTTGTACACGCAGTATGGAAACGCTTTCAGGGAGGCTTTGTCTTCTCGCGCTCGTGGAAAGCCAAGGAGTGCTTTGGAAGCACTGTTCTCTAAGTACCCTGCACAGCTGAGAACTTCTGGCCCCGAGTTAGTGCCGAATGATCCAAACACATGGTGCAAGCCCTGCCCCTGCGCCTCTTCTGTGTACTGCCACAAGGGAGAAAAGTACCAGAGCCCTGAAACCTGGGTGCAGACGTGCAAGAGAGAGGCTGCACTGCTCCTCTGCTGCACTCTGCCCCTCCAGTCAGATCTGTCCTGTTACTGACATCCAAACCCCGGGCTTTGATGTTAGCACAGAACTTGCTCCCCTCGGAAATGCAGTCTCTATCAGCTGCTGTCATTTGTGCTCACTGAAGCCAATGTTTTGGGCTGGTCATCTTCTCTTAATCACTTACTGAGCTTCATTGTGGGTGATTAAAAGTGATTGCTTATTTGCAAGCACAGAGATTTTGACAAAACAATTTTGTAGTTACTACAGATCAAGTTAAAACAATTGCCATTTTATAGACACACAGGTAGCTCCTCTGTTAACTGATCTTTAGAAATCCTGGCGCAGTTCTGTGTTTGTGAAGTACTTCACCATCACAGACCCCTATCTTTCCATATGCTACCATAAGTGTTTAAATTTAAGCAGGTAAGCAGTGGCTTCGAGCAAGCTCAGGTCTGTGAGATGTCAGCAAACTGCAGGCCCCGTCCCACAGCCTCTGGAATTGAAATGAGACACAGGATGAGTGTGTTGTGAGGTCACAGGGAAGCAGGGACTGCTCAGAAGGATTGTGAAGGGTTGAAGGAAAAGAGAGCAAAGGGGTGGCAGCTGAGGACTGGGCATGTTGCTACAGGCAGCATGCCTGAAAGTCGATGGAGAGAGAGGTCATCTGATGGGACAGAAACGTGTCCTGATGCCGCACGTTGGCAGGAGCAAGGCAAGAGGCTGTAAAGCCAGCATGGGTGTGGGGACTAAATCTAGAAAGTGTTTGTAGCCAAAGACTGTGTTGAAAGGATCTACCTGGGCAGAACCAGAGAGAAGCCATCCAGAGGGCAAGGCTAGAGGAAGATGGGGAGATAAAGATGCCTGACACCCTCGGTGATCCTGCTTTAAGCCAGCCAGAAGGATGCACACCCCTCTGGAAAGGAGAAATTCAGGCACTTGCTCTTCAGAAGAGGAACCAGGCACAGAACTCTTCTGAGGGCACACAGCTAGGCTTTCATTCCCTGGTTCAGGGTGGGATTTCAATTTAAGCCCCATTCTGATGATTCTTGTGAACTATCTGACACAGTCCCTCCTGCTGTGTGCTCTGGGTACCCAGAGAGTTTTGGTACAGACCAGCAGGGTGTACAGACCTCAGGTTTTGAAAGCTGAGTGCAGTTTAAGGACAAACTGTGCCGAGGTGTCCGTCAGGCTCTGCCCCTCTGACCTCCCCTCATTCACCTCCGTTTGCCTTGCCGTGGCAGTGACTGCCAGTCAATTAATAACAAACTTAATTACTGCCATGGCCTGGGGTGTGTTGTGGCCAGTGAGCTTACTGCAACAGCTGACGAGAAACAGGAGACTGAGATACAATGCCTTGGGTAAGATGTGGAAGAGAAAATTCGGTAGAAAGAGCCCATCTGCACGTTGCTGAGGTTACTGAGTACAGCAGTGTCTGCTGGGTCTCACTCCAGGGCACTGCTGATGGCTATCGGACTCTTGTGCAGGTTTACTTGCATGTGAGGAATGCAGTCAGACACATCTGGGTGCTGCATCTCAGGACAGTTTGCAGCATTGTTTTGTTTCCATTCGGTCAGTGAAATAGTGATTGGTTCTCACAGGAACACAGGGAGGCTGATGCTAAGTGCCCTGAGTAACAGTAACTATGCCCACGCAAGTGTGTGTGCAATAGAGGATTTGAGTTAAATCAATGCTGGGGAAAGAAAAAAAAAAAAATCAAGCCTGAAAAAAATTTTGTTTGTGCCCCCCAAAAAATATTTTAAAAATTCTGTACCTTTATACTGTCATCCAATGATTCCAGATGTCCAGAGAAGGGCACCAAGNTAAGTTTCATATAGTGGCTGCAAGATGCTGTGGGCTACAATATTAATTTGAACTAAGAGCTCAGATGCTTGGGTTTTCAATAGGTTCATCCATCTATAAACCAGCCACGCCTTCATGAGAGAGGAGGAAAGAACTTCTGCTAATAATCTATTAGTGACAAAAGCATGATCCCTCATGTATGCACTTTGCTGGACAGATGCCTCCCAGCTCTCCATTGAGTGCTGAGGCAGTGGAGCACAGTCTCCAGCTGAGTTGCAGCAGCACAGACTGTGGAGCAGCAAAGCCAGGCATGCCCCGAGAGACTCACAATCACTGTTCAGAAAGTCCAAGCAAGCTGTTCTTCAGCATGGAAAGATTTCAGGTTAGCTAGTTACAGGCTGTGCACCTCTGGCAGTGACAGTAGGAACCCAAGTGCTAGCTAGAACAGTTTTCTCACCTCCATTTCACCCTGCAAGATGAGTGGTATCTTGTCCAGTGTCTTGGCGTGTGATGACTTGGGTGGGATGTGCAGGAGCTGGTACAAACTGTGCTGCTCTGGCAGCCTTGATGGTGAGGACTGGCAGCTGTACCCCAGCTCTGAGTTGATAGTGTTCCTCTCAGCCCATGACTGTCTCGCACTGCCCTGGAGGTTGTCTCAAGGTTTGCTAGCACATTGCACCAGACAATTGAGTGAACAGACAACTTGTATCATCCTAGTCCCACAGTCCCACCAGTGTCCAAGCCAAGAACATGAAAGATCAAGAGACAAAATCTATTTGCAAGTTTCAAATTCACAACCAATCTTAATGATCCATTCCTTTGCACTGCAGGCTGACCATGTTTGTTTTCTCACCGGGGTACTTAGGGAGTACTTTCAGATATTCACTTTTCATCTCTCTTTTGTTGCTGTGGTTGAACGGGCTCCCCTTACAGCAAAGATGATATCATTTAACATAATGATGTCTTTGACCTATCTGCTGACTTCTTGTTGAGGGTTGTCTCTGGAAATGTTTATTCAGAGTCTATTTGCTGTCATTAACAGTAGCAGGTGGAGCAACACCAGCAAGTGCTGCCGATGTTACCAAAGGCCTTAAGGAATCCAGCAGCAAAGTGACCCTCTTCTGTTCATCCACCACTGTTCCTCTAGGGTGGTATTTGCTTGGAAGAGCTGCTAAAGTTAAAGTCTGCAGGAGAAGATCCTGCAGCTGTGCTGCTCTGCTGTGTCAGCCCCTCCCTGGAGTTCACTGGGCTGGACCCCTGGGCAGTGAAGGAGGCCTGCGGAGGCTGCTGGCCCCTGCAGAAGAGTGGCACTCTCCAGTGCCTGTGAGCCAAAGGTAGAGCCCTATCGGCTCAGGGATCAGTGAGGCCAACCAGCAGAGTGAAAAGGCTGAACTGTGTGAAAGCTTAAGTGAAAATGAAGAGCCTGACTGCACTTCATGGTCTGCTTGTAGTGACTGGTATTTAAAATTGAGCACCAAAATTTAGTCTCCTGTATGCAGATTTGCATCTTTCCCAGCCATGGACATCTCTTTATCGAGATATTTCCCCCCTTGCCCCAAGTATTTCTTTCTCCTTCTCCTGATAAATGACTTGAGCTTGACATGTAGAGACTGCAGATTTGATCCCTGCGGTTTTCACCCACCTTGGATAAACCCAGCAGTGAATTATTTATAGCACCAATCTAAGTCCACCTCCCCCCACCCCCCTTTTACACTTGCGAGTTAAGTAGAGTTCAGATGAATGCTGCGAGAGCGGCAGTGGGAGGCTGCGCAGGGATGGAAATAACAGGAAGGCAGCTGCCGGTGGTTGGCTCCATCGGTGTGACCCAGCAGCCCCTGTCTTCCCGCAGACAGATGGATTTGCATTAATCAAAACACAACTAATACTAGGGAGAGCAGAGGAACCCTTCCGCCCGGTGCCCGCCGGCCCTGCGGCGCAGCCCCCGCAGACTCACCGAGCCCGAGGGCGCCGCCGTGCGGCCGCCGCGGGGCTGCTGCTCAGAGGAGCAGCTGCAGAGCCGCAGCGCCTGGCCCCGCAGCGCCCAGAGCAGCCGCCCGGGCACTGGGCTCACGAGGCAGACCCAGGCAGCCCCAGAAGGCACCGTGCGAAAGGTCCAGTAGCCAAGTGCCGCAGCACAGCTGTCTCCTGAAGCACACCGCAGTGCCATGTCCTGCGGGAAGGCAGTCCTGGCCATCGCTGCGGGCAGCCCCTCTCTGCCTTCTGAAGCCTTAAACACCTGGAGGTGGGTGCGGTTTCATCCTCGGGGGCTGTGAAAGCCTCTGCGTGTTGGCTGCTCTGTAAATAGCAGTAGCGTTTAGGTGCTGCTGAGAAAGGTGCCTGTAGGAATAGTGCTTACACCGCTCCATGTGGAGGAGTCTGAAGGAGGCTACAGCTCTTCAGCCTTTGCCTGAGCCCAAAGGCATCGCTGAGGCAGTGTGAAGTGCTTGTGCCTGCGGTGAAGGTGGGGAGCGGCTGCTGGGGTAGATGATGATCTCCGCTGGCGTTTGAGCTGTGCTGGACCGAGCATGGTTGGTGTGGGCATTTGTTTTACCATAGCCTTCCATGGCGACTCAGGCTAGCTTGAGATCAGAGCTTTCTGAAATCAGAGTCACGTTGTGACCTTTGGAAAGGGTAGAGTGAAAACTCCAAACGTTGCCGTGTCACTGAGAAAGGATGGGGATGGTGCTGACTTAGCACCCGGGGAGCCTGAGCGCCTCCAAAGGCTGCTGGCGCCTCTGTTCCCTTGTCTGTCACAAACAGTACTCGACCCCACCGTTTAGTGCCACCTGGGAGCTGCAGAGGAAGGTGCTGTGAGGAGCTCTTTCCGACAGCCCTGTCTGGGGACCTGTGGCTCAGGGCAGGAGTGGGGAGAAGCTCACTCTGCGGGAAGGAGCACCTGGAGGGGAGGAGGCCAGGCCGGTGCACCCCCGCCCTGCAGGGCTGTCCTTGGGAGAGTTGTGTGCTGCAGGGCTGTAACCCAGGCCCGTAGTGATCTGTGCAGACAGAGGTGTCGGTGTTTCCACCCCTTCCTTAGCTGTTTTTTACGGTGAGGATGTCCTTTGGAGGCTGTTACATGTTTCCCCCTCAAACCTGCTCTTTTTTCATTAATTATAACAATGCTTTTTTCTGCAGAACTTGAAATAATTGCTTGTTTCTGGTACTTCTGAACCCTATCTGTTCTGTTTTTCTCCACGCATTGCTGTCACAGCTGCCTTTACAAAGCTCTGATCTCATGTGTCTGTTTCTCTTGATTTTCACTGGCATGGCAGCAGCAGTGGCTCTGATCACTGTGCTGGGTGCCCAGTGTCAGCCACTGTAGCCACTTAATACATTTTCCTACTGAAGGTAAAAATTGTTTGTCTAACTTCAGTGGGGCAAATATAAGGTATCTTACTTTGCAGCCATCAGCACCTCTTCTTTCCTCTCATTAGAGTCAATAAACATCTACCTCTGGTTCCTGGAGCCTTTGACTTGCCCTTTACAGAGACAGGGTCTTCTTGAAATAAAAAAGGATTCTTGGTTCTCTTAACTTATAGTCAAAAACTTGCTGGATTTCTTCTCTGGTGGCTTTGAAGCTGGTTCCAAGAAGACAGGTTTCAAATAAGTGCCAGTTCCCAAATTCACAAGGCTGTAGTGGGTGGTTTTGTTCTTTCATGGTGCTGCAGTTATCAAGGCAAGGTTTACTTTCACCACTTCCCACTTCACTTTTTCATCACTCCCACTTCACATCTGCCAGGATCAGCAGCAATCCCTGTGGAAGTGACCCAGCAGCACAGGCAGCCCCTAGAACAGTATGGATAAAAAGAGGCTTCTGGAATAAAAAGAGGAGTCAGAAAAGGATGGAGTCCTTGTCTGACTGGGATGGCCAACTGGTTGCATTAGACCACTCCCTCAAGGAGCAACTGAGGGAGCTGTGGTTGTTCAGCCTGCAGGAGACTGAGGGGAGACCTCCTTGCTCTCTACAACTACCTGAAAGGAGGCTGGAGTGAGAGGTGGGGCCCAGCCTCTCCTCTCAGGTAACAAGTGATAGGACAAGAGGAAGTGGCCTCAGGTTGCACCAGGTAAGGTTGGATACTAGGGAAAATTTCTTCACTGAAAGGGTCATCGGGCACTGGCACTGGCTTCCAGGGCAATGGTGGAGTCACCATCCCTGGAGGTGGATGAAGAGTTTAGGCACATGGTCTGACAGTTCTGTACAGGGGGATGTTAGATTATGGTTGGGCCTGATGATCTTTTCTAACAAGAGATTCTGTGATTCCACCATGTTCACAGGGAGGCTTGCACTGCTTGATGGTAACCATGGAGAAACAAAGCCCTCATGTTTCCCTTGTTCTCCCTTGTCACCTTCTAGGCAGGCACATCTCTGTGCCTGTGTTTGGTCTGGATATTCACAAGATTAGATGACTCTGGGTGGATCCATCATGTGTGAGGATCTGTCATGCTCCAACTTGATAAAGAGGCCCAACTCTGGTCAGAAGGGGCAGGGATGTATCTCAAAGACTAGAAACAGAGGGGACAAATGAAGGCAAAGTGGGGCAGAAATCTGCTGGGATGCTCTGTCAGGGCTGTAGGATAGAGCAGCTCTAAGCCATAACCAGGATGGACTCACACAAGACCAGGTCCCTCTCCACTGCCCTCAGCCACCCCTTGTGCTTGGCAGGTATACAAGCACTGAGCCTGAGTGAAACCACAGGGGATCAGCACCCTGCCAGCCAGGGCAGCATGTGTACAAACCCAGGCATGTTGAAGGGAAGGGCTCACCATTTTCCAGGGCAGCACTGCTATTTAAGAGTCAGACAGCCCTTTCCACAAAAGCTCAGCTGGAGGGACCACCTGCCTTCCCTGGGCCATTGTGGTGAGATGGCAAACTACCTTGGAGCGCTTCCTCACCCAGGTGGCTGCTCAGCTAGCTCCTCCACAAGCCTTCAGAGGTGTTGGAGAATCAAAAGGGGAGGCACAAGGTTGGCAGAAATCACACATATGGAAGCACACATGCACACCCAGTAACCTTTTCTCCTCTGCTTTCTGTGACAATGAGTGTGTCAGACATCAGCACTTCATGAGAAGAGCAACACGTGCTGACAGGCACCGTTTTGCAGCTGGAGTTGCAGGAGAGCATTCACCACCTGCCTATCAGACAGCTGAAGTAACAGCTCAAGTTTCATGAAGTCACAGGAGTTGGAGTGAGTGAACACCATACCAATATGCCAGTGCTTCTGGTGCCATGTTCTGCCTGCTTGATGAACAACAGCACTGTGAGGCACATGTGTGCTTACATGTGTGCATGTGTATGCATAATACACACACGTGTATGGCCTTGCATGTGTTTTGTGTGTTGCATAGGTGTGCATACATAGGCGTAACACATGTTGTTACACAGCTGCCTGAAGGCACACGGACTGCCACAGTGCTCAGATGCTTTGACACTGACAGCTGCTTTGAGTTGAGTAAATAGGAATGGGAAACACTTCTAGCATCTGAGTTCTTGGCAGCTGTTAAGATCTAGCCAAGAGCAAGAGGAGTGTGTAGGTTTCAAAACTAATTATCATCATACTGTTACTCCCAAATTATGCTTGATTTTGGTTAAGTTTTTGCACTCATCTACATTTTATGCCTGATTTGGTTGAGGGTATTAGTTCTAGTTTAAGGTTCCCAGAGCCCAAAAGCTTAACAGAACAATACAATAATAGGATGCCTTCCCCTCTCTCCCCTTTGGAAAGAAAGGAACTAGATGTAGAGAGTGAAAAGGGGTAAAACACCTGAAGAACAGTCTTGCTTCGATTTGGAAGTTAAAAGGAAAACTTTATAAATAAATAAAAGGGGAGTTAAGAAAAGGTATAGGAAAGGGAAACAAGGTACAAAATGTATACACAACCAGATTGATGGCAATGGATGGAGGTAGATTCAGGAGGCACTCGTCCCATTGTGTGGCAGGGTGGCCACATGGCAAAAAGTGGACAGCAGCAGGACCATGGGTGCTGCTAGCAGGCAAGCAAGGCAAAGAGAGAGGAACAGGACGTTCCTCTGTTTTTATAGGGGGTCTAGGCAGGAAGCAGGAGTGGGCTAACCGCTACAGCTGGTGTCAGGCTCAGACCACCCCCAGGAGGGTTAACCCTTTATGTTGGTGCAATTAATTGGCCAAGGCAGGAATGATAAAAATGTAGTTATTTTTATTTTCCTGAAAGCCTGCCCCCAAACTATATAGAAACCTAGTTAAATTTTATCTCTAGGTTCTGATTCGGTCAGGAATCTTCACAAGGATGCTCATGGGCAAGCTTAGTAAATTTAGGAAAGTCAGAAAACAGAAAAGGCTGAGCCACAAGACAGCTTTACCCCATTTAATAACCAGGGTGTGCAGAGAGCCTAGGGAATGCTTCATTTACTCACAAGGTCGGAGTGGGAATTTAGGGATGATCCCTGCTGGATCTCTTCTGTGGCAGCCTCTTGAACTGCAAGCTGTAATCCAGTTGCGGATCCAGGGCAAAGTCCAATGTGGATAAACCCCACCAAAGCCCAAGGTGTCTGTAGGGACAGCTTCCATGAGGCAGCTCTCGTGGTGTGGCCCTGCCAGCAGCGCAGGGAAAAGCTGTCCTTCTGGTGTGTTCCTGCCAACAGCAGCAGCTCAGGGCAGAGGCTGGGTCCTTCCAACAGGAAGCCAGGACACAGTGACCTGGGAGAAGCCAGGTCTGGGTGGTGCAGTCCATGCTCTCCAGTGGAGCCTGATGGAGCTGCCAGGCTTGCAGACTTGTGTAGCGAACCGCAGAGTAGTGCGAAGGCAGGGACTGCGCCTTCTCATCACGCTTGTTTGAAATCCTCCCTAGGCAATGTGCAGACATTTACAGTAGATATCATTGGAGTCCCCCCAAACCAGGGCTGAAGATGCAAATGCATTAGTATGAGAGAGCTGAGAGCGTATCAGGTGCTGCCACGCAGAAGATGCCATCCCAGCTGCCTTGCCAGGAGGAGAGGTCCAGACAGGCCACCCCCAGGTGAGTGGCCTGGGGTTCATCTGGTGTGGAGAACAGTTGACCAGTTGGTGGTCTAAGGCTGATGAAGTCAGCCCTGTGAGAAGCAGTCCTCTCTTGCAGCCATGCCATGGGTGGAACAAGTCACTCTGCCATCCATACAGAATTTCTTCTGCACTAGCAGAAATTCAGAGCAGGTTCTCCCAGTCACAAAATGCTAATTCCCCAAAGGTTAATTAAACAGAGCAAGGCCTTGCAGATGAACCACACCAGCTGACGGCTTCACTTAACTCCAGTGTGGCAGCTGGCATTAGGTGGCTCTCCAGCACGGGGACCTCCTCAAATGAGTTATTTTGGCACTTGCTCCCCTGGGGGAGGCTCATCTATGTATCACTCTGTTCTTGCCTGTCTTCAGGAGATGGATATTAGTGACAGTCAATTAGGTTAATGGGGAAAAACCCACTGTGGTATCTCTTTAGGAGCCCTGTGAACAGAAACTCCTGAACACTGAATTACAAACTACAAGGATCTATTTCAAGTCAGTTTCCTAATGTAAATGTCATATCTAAACACTGTGTATTGCTTTAGGATCTTTGCCATCCCTCCCAGGTAAAGCTGGAGAGAACAGAGCTAAGAAGAGTGTTGTGGGCTGGGTAAGGCTGGGCAGTACTGTCAGCCAAAGCAGGGAGCACAGAGGAGTGGCCCTACTTTTCTTTAATATATTGACATTTAGTCCCAACCTGGCCAGTAAATAGGGATTCAGAGCTACAAACTTTTCTTGTTGCATCCTGCTGAGATGCATAGAATCATAGATGGGCTGGGCCAGAAGGCCCTTCCCTTCAGGTACTTGAAGGCCACTATTAGGTCTCCCTGGAGCCTTCTCTTCTCCATGCTGAACACCCCCAGCTCCCTCAGCCTGTCCTCACAGCAGAGCTGCTCCAACCCCCTGATCATTTTTGTGGCCTCCTCTGGCCCCACTCCACCAGGTCCTTGACCTTCCTATACTGAGGGCTGAAACTGTTGAATCAGGTGGTGCAAAGTCCTATTAGGAGAGGCAGGGTTTCTTGTGGGGTCCAAAAGTGTTGGAGAAGTTTCTGAGCTCTGTAGAAATACCTTCACTGTGTGGTAAATCCTATGGGCTAAAAAGAATGGACACCTTAAGTCTCTGAGCTTTCTCCTTGACATCATAACGTTCCTTGAAAGTGCTGGCTTAGCATTATGGTAGCAGCTGGATTTCATGAGATGGGACAAAAATAGTGCCTGGGTCTGGGGAAAGGGCTTTGTGAGGGAGGAGTTGGGGGAAAGGAACCACATTGAAAAAGTCACCGGGTAACACCTAAATGAGTAGCTCTTTCACTTCTGGGTCTTGATCCCCTACAGCATATACATGTCCAATAACTCTCCTATAACCTTCTCCTAAGTGGAATCTCTGATGTCCTAAATAGAGACAATAGGCTTGGACCTGAAGGACATTTTCTGATCCAAGAAAGTGTATATATTTTTCCAGCCAACTGATTTCATAAGAGGACCTCACTTTACTAAGTTTCATAGCTTTGCTCCCTGTTTTCATGCAGCTTGTAGAAATGTGTGTTAAGGCTTCTGAGCAGCTATCCAATGTGTTGGAAACTGGCACCATCAAAACCTGTGTAGGGGAGCAAACCCAACACAGCCAACTGTGCAAGACCTCCTTTGGAAGCCAGATTTGAAAGCACTTACGTCTGAGACAGAAGCTCTCAGTGCTTTCTGGCCCTGCAGATTCACCATTGCTGAAAAAGTGAAAATTTCTGTCTAAAACACCTCAAAACCAGTTACATAACCTCCTGGCTCCTGGTGTCAGCTGGGCTCCCTGCAGCATCTTGCCTCAGGGCCAGGCGGGTTTCTTTGAGTCTCAACGTGCAGGGGCTTTTAGCAGTGCCAGAGCTCTCTGCACCATGGACTGCAGCTTTAGGCCCTGCTGAAGTGCAGCCATGGTTTGTCAGAAATTGGCACCTTGTCCTCATCATCCAGGAAAAGACTGAAGGGCCTGGGACATTCTGGTTTTGGTTTTTTTCACATCCCTTTCCTTGCCATCCTGTGGAGGACTGCCCAGCCATTAGGGCTTCCCTCTGAACTCAGAGACAGCTGCTAACGGTTGTGCTGCTGCCTGCAGTGAGCCCTCGTTAGCTATACCAGCTGAGGGCTGCTCTAGAAAAGGCTGGCTGGGGACCTGTAGGACCACATCTTGGCTATAACTATAACATCCTGAAGATCAGCAAAAGCTAATGCAAACCCCTGTACTCGGGACAGCCCTGGGGCTGGAGCCGCCTGGGAGAAGCAGCTGACTGTGAGGCATCGCACATCAGGCCAACGTCTCATCAACCTTTGGTAATTAACCAGCTTTAAGAGCAAGTTTCTGCACTTCTGTGTGTGAAGGAATTTCTGTAGGCAAATCCAGAGTCCTTAGAGAGGCCAAGGCTGGACCTCGGTGTTTCCTTCAGCCTTGGCTTGCCTTGGTAAGGTTTTAACCTTTCTGGAGGAGACAGATCACCATGAGTATTCTCTGAAAACACTTTCCTGGCCACAGCAGTGTCCGGGGAGAGAGAGCCTGGAGTGCTGAGCATTGTCATGTAGGATCAGTGCTGGAGCCAAGCTGCAGTTACAAATCAGCCCAGCAGCACTCTCCTGTTTGCCATGAGATTAGATTCCTACCAAGCCATTTTTCACCTCCACTTGCCTCTTTGTGGTGAGAGCAAAGCAAAGACAGGTGATGGCTCCCAGTGGTGAACAGGGGTTGAGACCTGTTCCCTCTCTGCCAAGTGATTGTTCCAGGGTTCCGTGTGAGAACAAGGAGGGGTGTACCTGTGGTTTGTTTGAAATGACACCGCAGTCATCTATTTCTGAGCAACTTCTTTATTACAGGCTCCCCATCCCCCCACAAGCCAAACTAATGCACCTCTTCTGTCCTGCTCATCTCCTTCCCAGCATTGTGACAAGAGGGTAGCTGGCTGGGCAGGCTTCTCTCTGATGCCACCAGGCAGCCCATACTCTGCTCTGTCTGTGGGTCAGAAGGAATTAATTGCTCTTTTAGAAGCGAGCAATTGCTGGGCTGATAGAGGGTCACTGCAATGCAAGATGAATGCCTGGGATCCCAGGGAGTCCACACAGTGACAGCTTTCAGCAGCACATTGAGCAGGTACTGAGCAAGACTTACACCATGGGCAAGAGGAGTGCTTTGGTTGTTGAACCCTGGAAACTTAGTCATGGC
Organism: Ramphastos sulfuratus; assembly: GCA_013399055.1. Taxonomy (NCBI): domain Eukaryota; kingdom Metazoa; phylum Chordata; class Aves; order Piciformes; family Ramphastidae; genus Ramphastos; species Ramphastos sulfuratus. The sequence continues at coordinate 83,975 of WBNM01041453.1, forward strand.
TTATTCCTGGAACCAGTTGATCCCCTTAGACATGAGAGAGCTCCTCAGTACACATCTGTAGCTTCTGGGACAGTTGCTGGCACCAGGGAAAATGATGGAGAGGTAGACTCTGGCTTGCTCTAAAGCCATTATGGCACTGGAAGCCTGGAAGAAAAGCATATTGCCTTCCTGTAAAACAGGACTAGTGACCATGCCCTACAGGACTGAAACATGAAGCCAGTGAGATCCCTGTTACAACCATTACTGACCCTCATTATAAGCCAAACTATGGAAGAAGAGCAGTTCAGTGCAACTGCATGAATGCAGCTCAGAGATGTTCGCCTCAGACAGCGAAGAACAGGGAGGAGATGCTGATAAGCTTGCTTTTAGGAAAGGGGATCAAGGTTGAGATGCACCATGTTAAGGCAGAACTAATCAAGCTTCCATGTGGAGAAGAGGTGATAAATGCACTTCATTAAGTTGTTTCTAAAATTGGTGCAGATGAGATAAGCCTTGGAGGAGATACTCCTTTCAGATTGATGTGGATTAAATGTGGAGAGATAGCTGCTTGAAAAGACTGCCATAAAGCAGCTCTCCAAGTTGTCAGTCACTAACACTCCCCTGTGTTTTCTAATAAAAATAATCTGTAAAAATCAGGCTCAGGAGACACCTTGTCTGTGGCTGCCAGTGCAATTTCTCCTAACTGCTTCATGTGGCAAATGCTTTTGGAATAAGTCAGGGATCGTTTGAAGAAGAGACGGCTATGAGATGGATTTTTAAGTTATTTATTCTTGCAAAGCACTTTATACATCTTTAAAACAGAAAAGAAAATAGGTTATGGGTTCTGAAGGAACAAGGGAGAATCTTTTGGTTTTGAAAACCTGCTCTAGCAGAGGCCACTGCGAAAGAAAGAAGCTTTACCTGCATTTTGCTGAGGACTTGTTCCCCGTGGGACATCCTCAACAGGAGAAGGATGTCCTGGCTAACGCAGCTCCACTACTGGCTGCAGCACCTGGGAGGGGAGGCATTGGTTAGGGATCCCCCTTGGAGAGCAGGAGATTCTGGGAGCTGGCCAGCAGGAATCCTTCTGTAGCTTTCCAAGGAATTTGCAGGTTCATGTCTCCATCATGAAGTGGCTCTCCACAGACTGTGGGCACCAGGTGTGGACTGTGCATCTCCAACAAGGGACACCTGTGCCTCCAACCTGCAGCCTTTTCAGGATCCACTTTTCCAGTCATCTCCTTGGCTAGCTCCTCATGGATGCATCTTGTGCATGGCCCATGTGATGTTTGCAAGGTGCTTTGCTGAGCTGTGTGGATGAAAAGGAGCTCCATAAATGCAAATGTAGTGTATTAATTTCTTCTACACTGAAGGCTGTGCTGAAGGCCAGGTAAATGACACCCATGGGATCTGCCTGTCAGCTCTTAATGTCACCCCCTTCAGCAACAATAAGTGTCCATAGAATTTGTTGAGCATAACTCTTTTGTCAGCCCTTGCAGACTATTTTTAATCAAATTACACTTCTCCAGTGTTTTTGATCCAGCTAGACCCATTGACTGCTGAATGCCAGGAGCCCGATTCATTACTGCCTGCATCACATCAGCCTGATGAGACCACAGTGAAGGAATATGGAGGGGTGTCCATCCCTCCTTCTGTCCATCTGTCCAGGACAGCCCTGGCTTCCACCAGCCCACTACTGAGACCCTCAGGATCTGAATCCTCACCCTGAAACTTCAACAACCCACGGCAAGAGCAAGTCCTTTATCACTTGCTCTGGCTTTACCTGGAATCCATTCTTTCTTTTACCCGCCTTGAAAGCTGTCCCAGCAAGGCTCCCTTGTCCCTCTGTGAACTCTGGGAGAGGAGCACATTCATACTGCCTGACACTTAGCATTCCTGTCACTGCTGTCTCCCTGAGCCTGCCATGGCCTTTGCAACAATCTTTTGCAGCAGCTCCTTTCCAAACACTTCTTCTTCTTTGCTGCTATTTCCTGTGCCATTTGGCTTCATTTTTACAGCTTTTTTTTTTTTTTTTCTTTCCCCCTTTCCTTTCCTTGTTTGCTCTTTTGTGCTCTCCTATATAGATTCTTGGCAGGGATGAGGTAGTGGCCCTTTCAGATATGGCCTTATGGCCTCAAAGCTCGCCGCAGCCTCTTTGCATTCTCTAATGCTGCTGGGTACCAAGGACAGGGAAATTAAGGTCAGCCACAAAGGAGGCTCAGTGCATAGCAGGGAGTTTGGCACAGCTACCAGGATGTGGGTGCAGCTGGCCCTGTGCAGAGCTGGTATGGCAAGAGAAGGGCAAAGCTTACAAGGCTGCCATCGCTCACACTGTTGTGTTGGCCTCAGGCTGAAGCCAGGTGTGAGATGTAAGCTGTGTTGCCCTTGGCCAGGAGCAGGTCCCTTCGCTCTAACACACCTCTGCGTTCAGTGTCCCCAGGCCTGAGGCGGTGCCCGTCCAGGGACCTCCAAGGTGCAGGGAAGCACTTTGGGCTAAGCAGTTGCAAGATTCAGCTCTCTCAGGTCAAAGTACCTGGGGAGACATGAAGCCCTAAATAAACCAGAGGTAGTTCATGACAACCTGACCTGTGCATCAGCTCTCAACTTATCCCTGAAATTTGGGAGAAGGTCACTTGTGCTGGTGGACCTTTGGATTTGCTTTGAGGCTTACCTGTGAGTAGCTGCAGACTCACAAATTTTGCCAGGCAAGTTCTTTCTTTTATCCATAGAGCCAGAACGTGGTGGAGCCAGACCTGCAGCTGCCATAAGCCAGTTAGACTCCAGTGAAGGCAGTGCGTTCGCTCTGGTCTACGCCGGTGTAGCTGAGAGCTCACCAGAAGAATCCAGTTCGTTATATTTCTGGGTGAAAGATTTTCTGGGAAGCAGCTACCAAAGGTGCTGGTTAGTTACCAGTACATCCTTATCAGGGCAGTCTTTCAGCCAGCCTATCTTTCTCTACCATTGTGACAGGACTAGTTCAGAATGGCATCTATAATGGCGTCTAATTCCTGAGTACCCCCACACACACCTCCTTTTTTGTTTTCACTTTTCTTTTGCAGGTGTTATCTAAATATCAGTGCTGCTGGGGAGGGATGGTACTCTGGTTTTGTACTGTCACTGGATGAGCTCCTGGCTGATCAGAGAGAGCAAATGATGCTCTTGCAAAAGTGTCTCCAAACACTTGGAAGAGACTTGATCTCTGGGACCAGTCAAAAAAAGACAGATGTGGTTCTGAGCAGTGCAAGTTGCAGTCTCACTGTTGCAAGGAGAAATCCAGTTAAGGACTTTAACTACAGCAGTACAAGGATTACAGTGAGCAAAGAGAGCAGGCACAGAATCATTTCACCTAGTCCGAATAGCAAAGACTTCAGCAGAGGCTGACACTTGAAGTGCTGAGCACTGGTATTTAGGGGAGACAGCTCAAGGGACAACCCATTTCTCCTCTGGGGCTGAGCAAAGTGCTTTAGGCTTCTGATGGTTTTGTAGCCTCACAATTTTTTTCCTCACGAGGTGGTCAGGTGCTGTCACCTCTGCATACTTTCCCAACAGGCTGTTGGAGTTAAGGCTTGGATGCTCTTCAGCATGCTGTGATCTTGAGCAAACCCCCTGGCAAGCTCTGTAGGCAGCGACACACACACAGAGGGAAGCTGAACTGAAGGAGAAGGAGAAAACATTTCTTCTGCCACTGCCATTTCAACTTTGAAGACTTCTCCTGAGTCTCAGCCTCTGGGGAATGAAGCCAATCAAACTGCAATCTGGCAAGCCCAGAAGGCTTCCCCTCCTTTCAGTGTGTAGTGGGTTTAAAGAG
>WBNM01041454.1:0-75702 GCA_013399055.1 Ramphastos sulfuratus
TATCAATTTGACTTGGTGATCCCAAGGATATTTCCACAGAATCACAGAAACATGCAGGTTGGAAAAGACCCTCAGAACCACCAAGACCAACCTATAACCCTACTCTATAAGATTCACCTTAAACCATACCCCTAAGCACCACATCCAAAAGACCCTTAAACACATCAGAGGTGGGTGACTCAACCACCTCCCTGGGCAGCCAGTGTTCCAACCTGAATGTTTCTGTGATTGTTCATTGCCACATTTCCATACCATATTAGTTCTTTGCTCTTTTTTTTTTTTGTAAATTGACAATGTCATTCAGTTTTGTGGTTTGTATGTTTTCATGTTATTGGTCTAATCATTGTCTTTCGGATAACTCATAAAAATCCAAGAAGTGCTAAGGAATGAACATTGTAAACAGTGTTTTCTGATACATCATAATTACAAGTGTGTTCCACTGAATTGCCTAAAACTAGGTGCTCGACCAAGCATCTAATTATTTTGATAAAATGCATTGGGTGGTGTATTTGCACTAGGTATAGACAAGGGTTCCTGATTTCTTTAAGAAAGCAATCAAGCATGAAGGAGCATAATAGCACACCATATTTAGAGCCTGCAACTCTTGTTTGTACAAATGATCTTTTCTTAGAGGAGAAGGTCAGTTTATTTGCAGGTAGTTATTAATGTTCATATAATTTATAGCTGTAGAGAGTATGTCCTTTCTTCTCAACCTACCTTGTGGCTTTAGTTTAAGCAAATAATATAGAAAGCGTGTATTTTATAGTGATTAGTCTGATGTGATGTTCAACAGGTACTATCCATGGACAAAGATAATTTTTCCATTGACAAAGATAATTTATCACTTCTATTGACATCCATCTCTAAATTTCTCTCAGAATGAGCAAATTTTATTCTTATATATTAGTTTTATTGCTGTTGCAAGGAGAAGCTTTATCAGAAACTAACATCACATTGTCCCAAAAAGAAGCACAGTCACTGAGAGCAAATGCTTTTAACCATTGGAAGACAAGAGAAGGTCAGTGAGGTAAAGTCAACCTGATGAGAGGCAGATATAGTACAGCAGCAAATTAAGCATTGCCAGGGTCAGCAGTCCAATTTCTTACTGGGTCATCTATCCATTTTCCTGTTAGTCTGAGGAAGGCCAGTCTCCACATGTGAGAAAGAGTCAAGAGGAAAAAAAAGCCGCAAAACATGAACCGTGGTGGACAAGACTTTAAAAGCAGGATCATAATGAACAGTGTAGGTCATTACCTTCATTGGAAAAATACCCAATAACAATTCCACAGGGTTCAAATACCCTGTGGCTAGTGTGTTTGGCTAAATGATAGTAGTAGAAATCACAAACACAGATTATTTTTTAAAATAAATAAAAGGCAAAAAAGAACCGCAGTAGTGATTAAAGATAATTGCTTCTCTTAAACTCTCAAAATGCCATTACTACCTATTAAGTCTGCCATTTCCCCTTTTACACTTCTTCATAGTAATTTTGTGAAACTCTAGGGGTCAGATAAAGAAAAATAAGGAGATGAAGGTTTCTGTATTCTATGGATCAGCACCTCTGGCCACTATGGAGGCAGCTTTCTACAGTTTTCTTAGGCAGTGGTACTATAGTTTGGCACATCTCACGAGTGGGAAAGGTGAAGAGATGACAGTCATGAAGTTCATAGGCAAGATATTAGTAAGATATTGATTAATTGTTAGCATGTTTATGAGAATAATCTCATTCTAAGCTTAATAATCATGGAAATAAAGATTTTTCACATGATGTTCTTGCAAAACAAAGTATCACACGCTGCTCAGGATATTAAAAATCTTCCTTTCTTGTGTTGTTGTCAAGACTCCAATTGTTCTGAAAAGGTTTATCAGGTAGAGTTGCATGTTGCCATCTGAGAATTGATGTGGACTCTTAATGTTGAATGACATCCCAGAAATTAATGGATATTTATGGAAAGTCATGAACAACCTTTATATGAATTATTTAACTATCATAGGCATTTTTAGACAGTATAAACCAGAGAAAGCTAATATGAAGAGCTGAAATTGAAAACAAATTACAAAAGGGACAGGACAAGAAAGAAGAAGGCTATAAAAAGAAAAAAAACCCTACATTTAACACCTTCCTGTCTGTCCAGAATTCTATAACATAATGAAAATCTATACAATATGAATCTATGAACACAAAAGGTATATTGGTGATATGCTTGCTTCACTAGTGATGCTTTTGGTAATCTGTTGTAGTATACACCTACTTAGTTCTTGCTGTTAATGGTTGTTGCTATTATATTGATTGTTACTATGATTACTAAAATTAAATGGTGCTGTTGCATTGACTGGTACTGTATTACTGATTGCTGGTAATAATTTGTAATAGCTTGATATATGTTGGTTTTGTTTCCCTTTATTAATCATAGGTATACTAGCTCATGATGTTTTTTGTGGTACTTGTGGTAATCTGTAATAACATAGAGAAATTTAGCTAATAAAACCTCTATGTCATCCATTAGGGAATCCTAAGAACCCAGGATCGTGATCTGTGCACAGCCACAGACTGAGTCACCATTTAGGTTGTGACAGGTACAAGGCTGAGAGGATGAGGAGAGAGCAGTTTATCTCAATTTCAGTGATGATATCAGTTCTATTTCTTATAATAGCTTGCCTCCAAGGACAAGCTGATTAAGTACAGGCTAGATAAGTGGACAGTGAAGTACACTGAAGACTGGCTGAAGAATTGTACTTAAAGAGTTGCAACAATCGGGACAAAGCTGTGCTGGGGTACAGTTTTTAGTGGTGTCAATATCTTTGTTAATGGCCTGGACAACAGAACAGAGTGCACCTTCAGTGAGTTTGAACATGATGTAAAAGTGGAAAGAGTGTGTGATGGTTGTGCTATCCTACCTTTCAGTGAGACCTCACAGAATTAGAATCACAAAATGCATTGGGCTGGAAGGCACCCTCAAAAGTCTTCTTGTCCAACCACCTAGAAGTGAGCAGGGACATCTCCAACTACATCAGGTTGTTCAGGGCCCCATCAGGTTTGACCTTAATTGTCTCTATGGTTGGGGCCTCAACTGCATCTCTGGGCAACCAGCTCAAGTATTTCACCATTTTCATGGTAAAGATCTTTCTCCTAAATCTGCCTTGTTCTAGTTTAAAACCATTGCCCCTCGTCCTATCACTACAAGCACTTCTAAACAATCCTTCCCCAGCCTTCCTGTAGGTCCCCCTGATATACTGAAATGCAGCTATGAGGTCTCCCCAGAGTCTTCTTTTCTCCAAGCTGAACGGCCCCATCTCTCTAAGCCTGTCCCCACAGGAGGTGTGCTCCAGCCCTCTGGCCCTCCTCTGGACCAGCTCCAGCAGGTCCATGTCCTTCTTGCACTGGGCATCCCAGAGCTGGACATTACTCCAAGTGAAGTCTCATCAGAGCAGAGTAGAATGGCAGAATCACCTCTTAATCTGCTGGCCACGCTTCTCTTGATGCAGCCCAGGATGGAATTGACCTTCTGGGCTGCAAGTGTGCGTCATTGGTTCATGTCCAACTTCTCATCCACCAGTACCCCGAAAGTCCTTTTCTGCAGGGTTGCTCTCAATCTCATCATCCCCAGCCTGTATCAGGGATTGCCCTGACCTAGGTACAGGACCTTGCACTTTACCTTATTAAAGAATCACAGAATCTTAGGGCTTGGAAGGGGCTTCCAGAGATCATCAAGTTCAATCCCCCTGCCAAAGCAGGATCACCTAGGGCAGGCCTCACAGGAACACATCAAGTGGGTTCAACCTCATGATATTCTCCTCGGCCTACTTCTCTAGCCTGTCAAGGGACAGAGAGAAGTAGGCTGACAAAAGCCCAGGAGACAAGCCATTTTAGAGGGAATTCGTGAAAGTAGCCTCACCTGTAATCTCTGAAGTAGTCTGTGGAAGAGCCTACCTCTTACCACTGGCTGAAAAGGAGGAACCAGAAGTCACACTTTGTGAATGCGCCTTTTAAGTGGACAGCTTGTAAAGCACTAGCACAATCTGACAGGAAGGATATTTTCCATCATATGTCAACTGGTTCTCAAGAAGTGGAATACAGAGTTGAAATGACATGAGTTCCCTCACCATTGGCACTCTTTTGCTCCTGAGTAACACTACCCTGTGCTTGTCCAACCAATGTCCTGACAGCTTGTCAAAAGGCTCCTTGGAAAAAGCTTTCACATGAATTACTGCATCAAACAAGCTGTCTTTACATTGCAATTCAGGCTTGACAAATTTGTCAGTTTCTCCAATCTTTTCACAGTTCATAAAGTCAACATTTCAGTGAAGCAACCAATTCTGAGAGACCTGCAAGGAAACCCCTGGTGATTGCTAGAAGTGTGACTGATTTAGCACTACTGTAAAACATTTTTAAATCTCAACGAGAAGAGCCCAGAAGGTAGCAGGAGGGGTTCACTGAAAATCATCTAATAACATGTGAAAATTTGCCATGCAGCAAAGACTTATTTCAAAAAGTTCTCACTAGCCTAGGAAAACTCAGTACTTCCATTCAGGAAACATTTTGTCCATATTTGTAAGCTCTTAGGGTGTGTTATAAAAATTATGAGCTCCGGGATGAGCAAAAACCCCACTTAGTTTACTGGCTGGATAAACAGCTTGAGTCCTGCATTCCTCAAAAACTGTCATCCTTTTGAAGCTGTATTTGCAAAGTTTTCCACTTAATAGTTTTTGCTATTTTTATTTCCCTGTTGCAAAGAAGAGAAGGCTATTAAGCTGTTGCAATACATATGGCAGTGAAACAAGAAAAGGTAGATCTTAGTAGTTCTCTGTTGAATTTTCCCATATTTTAACAGATGCCACAAGTTAAAGGAAGCATAACAATCTAAATTGCTAGGTGGAAAGAGAGTGAAGAGGAAAAGTAAAATGGTAAACATATAAAATAAATGTGACTATATGAGTTCTAAGCTGGAATTAGGCTTCATTCACATCATTGCACTTGATCAAATGATATAGCTGATTCAGACTAGCATTGCATAATTCGATGTAGAAATTTTGATTCAGTTTTTTTTACTGTTTTCTGTACTGATTTAATCTCTTGCATGAAGTGGAGAGATTAGCTCATTTTTTTGAAAACTGCATTGGCTTTTTCTAAATAGCAATAGGAGGCTCTGAACAAAGATAAAAAAGATTTGTTGCTTAGCGGAGCAACATGTATGGTGTTGCTTCAGAGGACAGTAAGTGGTCTTTCAGTGCTGGCCAAAGCAGCAGGACTGAGTTGTTGGCAGAAGTATGAACTCAAGATTACTTGAATGTGTGGGCAGAGATGTGTAAATGATATTCACAAAATCACAAGAGTCCTCGGAGGATTTATGATACAAACAGGACTAGAAATGTGACTTTCAATCTTTTACACAGTGGCTTCTGCCTGACAGTCTCAGCACTTACCAGCATGCTTGGCTCTGCTGCATCAGTTATATGTCAGAGAGCCCAGGGTAATAACAAAACCCCTTTTGTTCTTGCTACATGCATGCTAACATTACTTGAGGTGGTTTGATTTGTGCTACCACACCTGACATTTTTTCTGTCAGCTGAGAGAACTGCCAAATCTGACAAATCAAACTGCTCTAGCTGAAAACATTTTTCTGGAAATCAATTTGACTATTTCACCTGACAGGTTTGTAAATTCCCCAAACCTGGTGTTCTGTCCTTGAGATGAAAAATGCTTTGAGCTAGGGTGATGGTTTTTGACCTTCTCTGGATCCGTAACATTTGTCCCAGCCTGCAATTTGTGAAGCAGTTACTTCACAAAGCCTTCAACAAATTCTTGTGCCTTGAAACGGTGGTCACTCTGTTAAACATCTGGAAGAAGCTACAGGAGACAATCATAGCTGGGTTTGACCAACAAGAGCAGTGTTCTTTCTTTTTTTTCTGTTTCCAAGAATGAGTTTTTGGTAGTCTTCTACAAGAAGTCATGATCTGTGCACTCAAAATACCTTACAGAGACTGGGCATAGTAGAACAGGCCAGCTGCATGTAGCTGGTGCAACTGCATAGTGTAAGGCAGTTCGGATTTGGTTGGAGCTGCATGGGAAGAGTTTTGTCTAATTCAGCTGTGCTCCTTGTATTAATTTTTTGGCTGACTTTACACCAACAGAGTTATTCCCTGTTGCTATATGTTATCATAGATTACACTTACTGTGAAGCCTATTAATAGCTACTAGTAATCAGCTCCATATACTCCAGCCTTGTCCATGCTGTGGAAGGGTCAGCTGAACCAGCCTGAGAGTGCTTGAGAGTTCTTGAAGAATGGAATAGCTGTAAACAATGTCAGAAAATACGTGACAATAGGAACACATGCACTTCAAACATCCTGTGTTTCAACACTGTGCTATACTCTGTAGGTTGTTTCAGTGAAAATGCAGCAGATTCCTTTGCCAGGGAACCATTAGCTGTAACTTGGGGCAGAAGAGCAATGTCTGAGATCAGTAGTGAATATGTAAACTTAAGCATTAGATTAACCCACTGTAACGACATGATGTAAAATTGAATCACTTTGAAGAGACATAGTGTTTGAGACTGCAACAAGAGCTGTTTTCACCTCATATGGCTGTTACAGCATTTATTTTTTATGTGTTTATTTTATGTATATCTAAAATCTCACACACACACATATATATACATGTATACTTCATGCAATCCTAATACTGAACACAAACTGCTATCTCGTTGTGCCAGAACACAGTTGCCTATGCTAGTAAACTTTTAGCTTTTTACTTAGTGTTTTTGGCATGATTTTTCATGTATCACAACTTACCCAAAGAATTCCTAGGCATGCTGTTGGAGTTGGAAAGTTCCAGTCAGGAACTTTCTATGCCAATAGATGGTTTGCATGCAACCACCCTATTTCCCAGGGTAACAGTGATTGCTAGCATGGAAACAGGCTTTTCTGTGCCAGCTGGTTTCAAGATCTAGGAATACTCTCAGTAAATTTAATTTACTAACATAATTCTCAGGTGTCTTTCCCCTCATTTTCACTTAATCTCCATAAAATTCCCTCTGGTCTCTCAAAACCCAGAGTTACTGAAACCTGTGTTCAGAAAAAATAAGTTGAGTCTTTTGTACTTAGGAAGGTGCCTGAAATATCAGTGAAGAAACTAACCTAGGGTTTCTTGTATTGCTTCAAGTTGCCCTAAGTGTTACATGTCCACATTTTTCTTGGCAACTGCTTAGGTCTTTAATATTTGTGTTCCTCATGAATCACCAGAAACTATACATTGAAGCTTTGGGAAAAAAATTGTCAATAAACTTTCCTATAGATGCAACACGCAACGAAACATTGTAAAATGCAAGAAGCACACACAATTAACTGCAGAAAAGCCTAAAGGCACACAGTCATTAATGTACTACATTATTTTAAACCTCCTGTTGTCGTAGGCACATGCATTTAATATTATTAACATCACTAATTGTTGTGAAATGAGTAGGACACCTTGCCATGACTGGTACTAAGGGCAAACATTGGTAACTGCAACAGCATCACATGTAAGTAGAATAAAACTTTTAAAAGTAATTTCCATAGATAAAGCACTCTTAATGAAGAATGCAGAGATTTTAATATAAAAGAATTTATTTTTTTCTTTGTGGGATGTTTACTTTTTAAAAAGTCTCTATAGCTATATTAAATAATACTCAGACACTAAGTTAAGACTGATGAGTAACTTTTTGAGCCCTATAGTTTTGGCGAACTATGCTCAAAGATATATTTCTATGTCTGTGAGCCTGGTGCACCAAGAATCAGTTCAACTTTTCTCATGTGTAAGGGCACCCTGAGCTTATCCAAATTTACACATGAAATCCACTACTCCAGTACTCGAATTCTTTTACCAATACTAGGGCTGCTTTAGTGACCTTCTTTCACTGTTATGTTGTCGCTGTATGTATATACTGTTGTAGCTACAGTAATATAAGTGAAATATAGGATAAATGAAATATAAACAGAGTGGCAATAGTCAGTTGAACTGTCAGAACTGGAGGAAAGAGGAGTCTTTTAAATGTTAATGCCATTATTGGACAAGCATTAGCATGTTTCTTTTACAAGCTGAGAAGTTGGGGAAAGGAAGAGTAAATGAAGCAAAACAGAAAACCAGAATAATCTCATTATATAGCTTCAACTGTCTTGTGGAGATTCCCTCTACCACACTTTAGAGCTGTATGGATGTCTAATGAAGCTGCTAATTCTGATCAGATCATTTATTCAACTTCTTTGATAAACACCTTTGAGAGAGGCTCAGTGATATTTCTGAGAAAACTGTGATGATCTGATGTTTTGTCCCTGTCCTATAGGATGGGACCTTGTTTATCAGTTATCATAGAATCATAGAATCATAGAATGGTAAGGTTGGAAGGCACCTCAAGGATCATCTAGTTCCAACCCTCTGTCATAGGCGGGGACACCTCCCACTAGCACAGGTCACTCAAGGCCTCATCCAACACCTCCAGGGAGGGAGCAGCCACAACCTCCCAGGGCAACCTGTTTCAGTGCCTCACCANTTTGTTATAATCTTTCTTCTTCCTCTCACAGATTCAGTAAAGAGTAAGAACTGATCAATTTTATTTTTTTTTTATAAAATAAGCAACTTGATACTGCTAGTCATAAAATTAGACATTTATTTTTTTAAATCTGTTGGGAACACTTGATTTCAAGACCTGTTAGTGTTGACTATTGCACATCCTGACTACAGGGCATGCAAAGGATTAGCATGGAGTAACCTTTGAAAAAAAAAGTGACACCAAAACCACCAGTTGCTTCAAACACCAGGCTTAGTCTTTTATTAATGGTATTATAGAACAGTGTTGATTTAGTGGAGGATAAATTTGATAAGAAACTAATCCCTTGGTGTTCTAGCCAGTCCTCGGGAGTTAAAGGGCCTAGGGATGGCTGGAGATATCTCTTAATAAATATGCCAATTATCACCATGACTATTGGCCTAACAGCAGATGCACAAACAGCCTGACTGCTGCAGGGCTGGCCACATTCAACACAAGCAGCTGGGTGCATGAATAGTGCAGTTTATTTACATGCAGCATACACACAGTCTTTAAGATTTCCTGTGATAAATGCATTAAACTATGGAATAGGTTTGAAAACACAGAAGAGTAGATTCAGATTGGATGTTAGAAACAAGTTCTTTACCATTAGGGTGGTGGAACACTGGAACAGGTTGCTCAGGGAGGTAGTTGAGGCCCCATTCCTGGAGATATTCAAGGTCAGGCTGGACAAGGCTCAGAGCAGCATGATATAGTGGACAATGTCCCTGCTCACTGCAGGAGCATTGGACTAGATGACCCTAGGAGGTGCCTTCCAACCCAAACCATTCTATGATTCTCTAGTCTAAAATACAATTGCAAGCATACAACCCCCCGGGGAAGAACTTGGTGTAGCCAAGGTTGCAAATATTACCAAAAGGCATCACTTTTGGGGGAAGCAAGGACAAACTTGTTGATACGTTCCTGATGTTTGGCATCAAATTCTCATCCCTCAGTTACAGAAGAAATCAAGAGTCATACTGATATCTTGTACATACTGTTGTGCAGAGTGCAGAGCATGGGATTGTGGCTGTTACCAGTTACACAAGCAGGTAAGTCGGTTTTGTGGGTGATCAGTAAATGAATGAGCCTCCAGGCTCATTCAGTGGAAGAACAGGCCTGTGCTGGTTCTACATAATTTTCTGGTGATGTGGCAGCACAGACCATATGATCTTCACTCAGCCTTTGTGCCTGCTGTTGTCATGATGTGTTTATACTGCTTTGTGCTTCTGACAAAAAGAAAGTGGGGGGTTAGAATCAGGGACTAAGAAGGTCTCTTTTAATCTGTAGTTCTAGGATTGTATTAATTTTAAAGTTAACTAATGCTAACCATGGGTGAAACAGGCAGGATGGATGATGTGAAATATGTGGTTTGGGTACTTTGTGCCTTCTCAGGAACCAGCTGGCATCATAATCCAAGTACTAGGTTTTTTACGATATCAGCATCAATACTGAAAATGGGAGAAGTGATAAGTAGCTTTAATTCTTCCCATAAAGTCAGAACACCATCTACCAAATAATAAATAGGTTCAACCATTGCTCTGTTTTCTGGAATGCTACTTATCCACAAGAACCTATTTAAATTTTTTTGTTTGTTTTATGGCTCCATCTACAGTCATTTACTTTTCCTTCACAGTTGGTTACCCAAGGTAATTCTAACTCTAATGAGACTGGGATGTTTTGCTACAGAAGTAGGAGAACAGCTTAGAGGCCCTGCTGAGAGCATTTTCCTCTTGCTAACAGCAAAATCCTCTTCTGCAAGGCTCCGTGAAGCTCTCTGAAATAGTAACAAATCTCATCTGGTACCCCTACCCACCTGCCTATTCATGACACCAAGCTGCATTTCAACTAAAGCCTGAGTCCCTAGTCTTCACACAGAATCACACAGAATCATCCAGGTTGGAAAAGACCCCCAGGATCACCAAGTCCAACCTATAACCCTACTCTACAAGATTCACCCTAAACCATATCCCTAAGCACCACATCCAAACGACCCTTAAACACATCCAGGGTTGGTGACTGTTATTAGATGTGACTGTTAACCTCAGGTTTGCCTTAGCTATGGGTGGGACCCATTGTGATGTCATCCCTGCTGTGCTCACCCTGCTCAGATACTGTGGGTGAGTCTCTGCCCTGATGAAGAAGATGTGGTGATGCTTGTGCTGTGCATAACCTCAGCTGTGGTTCGTCAGCCTGCTCCTCAGCAATAGTTTTGACAAAGAATGTGGCTTAGTCTTGGGGATCTTTGTCAATTCAGTGGTTGTTCCAAACTGTGACCTCACCTGTGCTGAGTACAGTGGCATTATCACTTCCCTACTCCTGCTGGACACAGTGGTTTTGATACAGGACAAGATACCATTGGCCTTCTTGGTCACCTAAGCACACTTCTGGTTCATGTTCAGCCAGCACTCCCAGATCCTTTTCTACCAGGCTGCTTTCCAGCCACTCTTCCCCAAGCCTGTAGTGCTGCATAAGGTTGTTGTGACCAAAGTGCAGGACCTGGCACTTGGTCTTGTTAAACATTATCCCATTGGCCTCAGCCCATTGATCTACCTTGTCAGATCTCTCTGTAGTGCCTTCCTACCTTCAAGCAGATAATGCTCCTGCTTAATTTAGTGTCATCTGCAAACTTGCTGAGCATGCACTTGATCCCCTCATCCAAATTGTTGATAAACACACTAAACAGAACTGGCCCAAATACCAAGGCCTGGGGGATACCCCTTGTTAGTGTTTGCATGTTTCAATTGTACTTATCTTAACCACTAAATGCCTCAAACAAGACTGGAGGCCTGTCACTAGCGGTGTCCCCCAGGGATCAGTACTGGGCCCCATCCTCTTTAACATCTTCATTGATGATCTGGATGAGGGCATTGAGACAGTCATCAGCAAGTTTGCAGATGACACCAAGCTGGGGGCAGATGTTGGTGGGTTGGAGGGCAGAAGGGCTCTGCAGCAGGACCTCGAGCGCCTGGACAGATGGGCAGAGTCCAACGGAATGGCTTTCAACAAATCCAAGTGCCGGGTGCTGCACTTTGGCCACAACAACCCCATGCAGAGCTACAGGCTGGGGTCGGAGTGGCTGGAGAGCAGCCAAACAGAAAAGGATCTGGGGGTACTGATTGACACTCGCCTGAACATGAGCCAACAGTGTGCCCAGGTGGCCAAGAAGGCCAATGGCATCCTGGCCTGCATCAGGAATAGTGTGGCCAGCAGGAGCAGGGAGGTCATTCTCCCCCTGTACTCTGCACTGGTTAGGCCACACCTTGAGTACTGTGTCCAGTTCTGGGCCCCTCAATTTAAGAAGGACATTGAGGTGCTTGAGCGTGTCCAGAGAAGGGCAACGAGGCTGGTGAGAGGCCTCGAGCACAAGCCCTATGAGGAGAGGCTGAGGGAGCTGGGATTGTTTAGCCTGGAGAAGAGGAGGCTCAGAGGAGACCTTATTGCTGTCTACAACTACCTTAAGGGTGGTTGTGGCCAGCAGGAGGTTGCTTTCTTCTCTCAGGCAACCAGCACCAGAACAAGAGGACACAGTCTCAAGCTGTGCCCGGGGAGGTTTAGGCTCGAGGTGAGGAGAAAGTTCTTCACTGAGAGAGTCATTCCCCACTGGAATGGGCTGCCCAGGGAGGTGGTGGAGTCACCGTCCCTGGAGGTGTTCAAGGCACGTTTGGACGTGGCACTTGGTGCCATGGTCTAGTCTTGAGGTCTGTGGTAGTGGGTTGGACTTGATGATCTTTGAGGTCTCTTCCAACCTTGCTATACTGTGATACTGTGATCTACATCAACTTAGCACTCACTAATATCAGTGATCAATACCTTTCTTTCAAAGGCAATATAAGCTAAAATTTTGCATGCTTTTTAAGACTTCACTTGTTCTAGCAATCATTTAATCTATTAGCTTAAATGATCAACTAGATGGTAGTGGTGGTTGAAGCAGAGTTTTCTGAATAATCTGCCTTGGACCTGAAGAGGAACCTTCATTTGGATAAGTGCAAGGGTGAATGTGAATGTGCATCCTTTAACTAGACTGTCTATCTGCAACAATTTTGGTAGCATCACAAAGAAAACAATTTGTTCAGCATAAAAGCTAAGCATGGAATTGTCCTTCAGCAGACCTATTTGCATAAGATAAAATCAAACAGGCAAAGCTAATAGAAGGAGCAAGCAAACTTTAAGAGAGATGTTATGCTGCATTTCTTTGTTGGAAGATGAGAACAAATATGTAAATCTTGCACACCACCCTTTTGCTTTGATTATAGTTTTGTGTTTCAGTCCTTTTGGTTTAAATACTTCAACGTCACTTCCATCTCAAGATCATTCCTGTTAACTGTTGACTGAAATATCCTCCTTTGAGATAATAAACTGATAAATTTTAAAGTGAATCAATGATTCTACCCAGGCCTTATGGGTGAGTAATTAATCATAACTAATAGTAATATTTTGAGAGAAGTAGCTCTCCACAGACTCAGCTGGAAATGTTGCATGACACTAATGTTTGATTGTTGCTTTGTTTCTCAATTACCTTTCAAAAACTATGCAAATCTTTCTTCTTGTCAGAAAGTTCTCTCATCATAAGCATATTGCACATAGGGGTCCACTGCACAGAGAGCATGAGAATGCAAAATTACCCTGTTAAACCCCATTCTTTAACTGTTGTATTATAATTTTGCCTATTACAACATAAAATATTGCAGCTCCTATTTGGAAATGTACTAGTAACATGTAGGAAGAAAATAGGTTAAAACCTCGCCAGGCCCAAGGAATCTAGTCACATCAGGGTTGTGAACAGTGACACAAAATCCATCACTAGTGATGTGCCTCAGGGGCTGATACTAGGGCAAATATATTTAACCTCTTTATTAGTGACTTTGATGATGGGACAGAATTTGCAAGTTTGAGTATGACATAGAACTAGGAGGAATGGCTGATACACCAGATGGTTGTGCTGCCATTTGGAGGGACCAGGACTTGCTGGAGAATTGGGCTGAGATTTCCCATGAAGTTCAACAAAGGCAAGTGCAACGGCCTGCATCCGAATAAGAATAAATTCATGTACTAACTAGTACAAACAGGACCTGGCCAACTGGAAGAGATCTCTGCAGAGAAGATCTTGGTGAAGAAGCTGACCATGAGTCAACAGTGCACTCTTGTAGCAAAGATGGCCAAGAGCATCCTGGAGTACATAGTGTAATGAGTTGGTGCTAGCTAGTAGCCAAGTTTTTCACTCACTCCTCCCATACCCACAGAGTGATATAGTGGAGAAAAATATGAAAAAATAGAGTGAGAAAACTTGTGAATCAAAGGAAAGACAGGGAAATTACTCACACATTACTTTTATGGCTAAGAGAAACTTGACTGAGAAAATTTAACTCAGTTACTGAATCAGTACTGGAAGCAAAGAAGACAAACATTTAAACACATAAAGAAAATGTGTTTTCTCCCCCTTCCCATGCTCAATTTTACTCTTGTTACCTCTCCTTCCCTTTTCCCATTCTTCATATCCCTCTTTGTTGAGGCAATAGGCATTACAGGAGGTTGGGGTCAATACACAGCAGTTTCTTTCTGCAGCTACTGCTCCTGCTCCCTCAAACCTTGGCGTTTATATTCAATACAGTTATGAAGACTGCTGCCAGCAAAGTGAGGGAGATAATCCTTTCCCTGTACTGAGGACTAGTAAGACCACACTTGGAGACTTGGAGTACTGTGTATAATTCTGGCTCCTCAGTATCAGGCAGAGATGGACATACTGGAACAAGTCCAGCACAGGGCCATGATGATGGTTAAGGAACCAGGGTTTCTCTCATGTGAGAGATGGCTGAGAAGAGGTGGGACTATTTAGCCTGGAAAAATCACAGGAAAATGTTATCAATGTCTGTAAATACTTGATGGGAGTGAACAAAAGACAGAGACAGACTTTTCTCAGTACTGCCCCCTGACAGGACTGTTCTGGTTTGAGGCTAATTGGAGTATTTTAATGGAGAAAATTAGATTATAGGCTGTGAAAAGAGAACAATGGTGATGTCTACTTCTCTCATAGGCTTGCTGAGATGTATAAGACTAAGGACACAAACATAGATAAGACACTCTCACTCTCATGGAGAGTCTTGGTCTCTCTAGCTTTTTTTGGTCTTGGCCTCTCTGCTGAGTAACCTAACTAACCACTCTCCTTCTAACCCCCCCGGCCGATCCTCCAAACTCACTTAAAGCCTCTTGTAATTCACCATTGCCTTCTGCCATAAGCAGAAAGGAGCTTCCTGAGGCCATCTAGTGGACAAGTGGTATAATTAACTGCAAGCGGTATATTGACTGCAGGAACCTTCTCTTCCAGTTCAATTGAGTTCAATCAATGTTGTATTACTGATAGTTATTTCTAGATCCTATGTTATCATCTGCATAGTGCTTCCATGACTTTTGCAGAAGAACCTGGTTATTATTAAAATTAGAGGTCGGGGGAGGCAAGACTCCTGAATATTGAAAACTAATAAACAATATTAATTTTGAAAATACCATCTTGCAATCAATTAATTACCCCTCCATTACACAAAGACACTTGAGGTTATACTGTTCAGACCAGAATATCAGACTGTGGCTGAATTCTCTTAATGACTGGAAAAAAAAAAAAAAAGGAAGGCTTAATTCAAGTCGCATATACTTGAAGTTATAATTCTGTTTACTTCAAAAGGAAGTGCTAGAAATTGACAGTGAAGTAGCAGAAGGTTTTAAAAAATGCATTAATACTAATGGATTTGCAGAAAATCAGTCACTCAGCAGGAACCAGTGTTCATGGGGTGAAAGTGTGTGCTTTCTAAAATAGGCATGTTTTATATTTCTTGCTTTCTCACTTACATGTATGTGCACTTACCATTCATTTCTGTTGTATTTGGAGTTAGAATTCATCACTTTCTCTTTAGATAAATTTATAATATACATATCCACAGCAGGTATCCCATTACCATCAAGGGAAAACACAAGAATTAATCACCTGTTTTATTTTAAGATACCTTCTCTAACACTCTACAATCTAAAATTTCCATCTTTTTGACACTTATTTTAAAAGGAACCTAAATTACTTGACTACATATAGAGAGCAAAGGAATTTATACATGGCCAGATGCATGCATGACTGTTTCCAGTACAACAGTAACAAAAATAATACTTGTCTGTAAAGGTCAAGGTAATCAATGAGCTGCATTTCCCTAAAAGCAGTTTTTAATTGACTGATGAGCGATTAGTTGTCAGGCTGCAATACTGTTACTAGATGCTATTTATTTTGGATAGGTTACTCAAGCTAATGTTATTGCCACTGTCCCAGGCCTCTTTCTCACATCTACAATTCAAAAGATTTTTATGTAAACTGATTACTGGTTTCCTGTTGTCACTGTAACATGGTTCATGTATCAAAAAAAAGGCATAGGTCAAATTCTGTTTAGATCCATATATTGCACAACATCATTCAATCCTAAGGCTTCTCCGTAAGTCCTAAGATGAAATGCTGTTCTGCTTTAAATCTGTTTCCCCTGGTGTTTGAAATGTCTGGCTAATTGGTGAAACACATCTTTGAGGTTAGATTAGTTATTTTATGCTTCTTTGTTGGACAAAAAGGTGTGTTTCCAAATGACAGAGAGCTTTTCTATTCACGTTTCTGTATCCAGGACAATTCCAAAACTAAGAGAATTTTGGTAGCTTGCATCTTCTTACACTCAGCATAGCTTAGTGTGCCAGTTTGCTGCCTTTCTCAGTAGTTTTGTCAATACCTTTCCTACTCTGTTAACAACTGACTCTAAACAGCACAAAGTCAGAGGGGTTAATATTCTGGTTTGCATTCAGTAACAACACGGAGCTTACCATATAGTACAACTGAAAGACAGAGAAAGTGAACTATGAAGCATGGACTATCAATAAAATGCTGTCACCTTATACTTAATATATACTCTTACTCTTTGTAAGAGCCCAAGTTTCTAAAAAAACCTGCATTTTTTCCCCAAATATCATGTCTATCTTTTTAATTTAGTCCTTTGCAGTAATTACTGTATTTCATCATTTAACTCAGAAATTGTGTGCCTTAGGGCTCAATTTTATCATGCACTAATAAAATGAAGAGAAACAGACCTTTAAAAATAATTGCCAAAATAGAATCTGTCAGCAAGCATTAGACTCAGCTGTGGCACTGGCTTGAAAAAGGTTATTTTGCTTTAGAATACATTAAACATTTATTAGCTTCACCTCAGGTAAACATGCAGTTGTTTACAAATTTACAAATTTGTATAAACACTCTTGTAAATGAATTTAGAAAAGAGCATCATGTTCATAAGTGTATGCCTTCCTTATCTATGGTTTGAATAAGATGTTCCATTAACATTTGTCCAGTGATAGAAAGGTAGGGCT
Organism: Ramphastos sulfuratus; assembly: GCA_013399055.1. NCBI lineage: Eukaryota > Metazoa > Chordata > Aves > Piciformes > Ramphastidae > Ramphastos > Ramphastos sulfuratus. Next base: position 16,947 of record WBNM01041454.1, read on the forward strand.
TTTGGGGAGCATGACCCATTTCCTTAATCCATCCAGTAAAATGTGGTACTTAAAATCTTCTGCCTCAAACTCTTCTTCTCCACAAGAAGTGCAGGTTGCCTTAAGGGAACTTTAAATGAGAAGAAAATATATCTTGGCTTCCTTCATACTTACTAGCAAGAGGAATGACCTAAACCTACAAGAAATGTTTCTGCTGTTATCAAAAGAGATTTGTGAAACTCTCAACTAACTCTATAAAATCTTGGTGAGACCAGGTAATATTCAGAGGGTTTGCTTTGGCATCTAGGATAGTTTTTTGGTGAAATATTCACACATTGCTGGATCATACAACAGAGTAATTAAGAAAGCTTATTCCCTAGAACTCATCACTTTATTAGATCTCAGTATTTTAAACTTTCAAGTTCTTCAGGTTTGTGAACTTAGACTCCTACTTTTGTACAGAAGTATTCCAGTTTGGGGAAGCCAACACCTGGATCATGGCCACAATTTCCACATTAACCAGTGGATGGAGAGCCTGGAGCATAGCAAATGCACAAAAAAGGGAATGAGAAAGTAATGCATGCTCAAATGCGGTATAAGAAATCTCCATTCCAGGATGAGTTCTCAAGACTATTTCAATCTTCTGCATAACATAAATTAATAAATAGTCATAGGATTTGAGACAAAGATGAAAAGTTGATTCTGGACCTTGAAATTAGTTTCTCCATACTATTTTCCAGTGTTTGACTGAGTTTTATCTGCTCTATCGCTTCTCTCTGTAACATTATTTACTTAGTGTTTCCTCAGCACTTTTATTTCTAGCTACTTTTAATAATAGATATCTTTCAGAAACTGTTTTATTATTCTTGCCTGTCTGCCGCTTGTAAAATATGTTTTTTATGTCCTATGGCAGTAATTTCAGATTCTTCTGTTTTGTTGCTTGCAACATTGCACAAGCTTTCTGAGATTTTTATTGCCCTCACCAAATTTTCCAAGTATATTACGTTTCATTCTATCAACGATTGTACTCCTAGCATCTTTCTCATGTAAATATTACCATTTCCTCCTGCTGCTCCTTCCTTTGCAGCCCTTCTTCTTCCTGTGTCTTTGCCTGATTTTCCTTTTCCTTTGTACTGAAATCAGACATGGACACTGCAATTTTTAAAAAACTTTCTTCAGTTAATTTAGCAATTGAAGGTTTCACTTACCTGTGTATTTTCACAGCTACTTACATAGATGTACTGGTTTGAGCTAATTTGAATATTTTAATAGAGAAAATTATATTATAGGCTGTATGTCTCCTCCTCTTGTGCCTATGGCTGTAAATATAGCTGTAAATATACTTTTATCTATTAAAATATTCCAATTAGCTCAAACCAGCACAATAGATTTCATTTAAGAAACTGAATCCTCAAATAATTCTCCCAGTGCTAAGACATCCCTAACTTATCACATGATCAAAACACCTTTGCATTATCCTGTCCTTATTTCTCTAGAAAAACACCTTCTTAGCTTGCACTTGTGAAAGCTGCTTCTGCAGATTTGTGTAATCCTCCATGCATCCTTTCTGTGAAGTACTGGCAGTCATTCACTGCAGTGACAATCAGGACACCTGTTGTAGTCACCTGTCTCTTTATCCCTTTTAACTCTGATGCATATCCTTGGTCATGGCAAGCAACAAGTACTTTTAGAAACATTACAGTGTCAGGCTGAAAAATTATTTCTTAAACATGAAGTTTCACTCACATAGATCTGCTTGTGCCAAGTGTCCATATCAGTGTTCTTCCTGATCTTCTACCACTGAGGTTTCTTTCCGTTCACAGATCTCCAGCATGAAATCCTTTTCATTCTTTTACATTATTGAGTGTTCTTTTTTTGTGGCCTTTTTTTTTTTTTTAAATTTTTTTTCTTTACCTTTTCCATAGGTGAGTATAACTGTCATTTAGGATTGACAAGCTTACAATCAACTGTGGTGAAATACAAAAGGTTTGTACATGTTCTCAGCTTTCAAGACATAGTCCTCCTCTGCAAAATTCCTAAACTTCAAGAGAAATGAGGCACCAATACTGTCAGCTGTGACCAAACAAATCACCAGGAAAGAGATGAGAATCAAATAGAAAATGAGATAGAGAAGAAATCAAATAGAAATGCTATTTTTAAATTATCTATTTTAAGATTCAGATACATAGTGAAAACATCCCAGTATTTCTTCAGAAGCCATAGCTCTAACTGTTCTTTAAGTTCTGTTACAATGATCCATTTCTCTGCTGCAAAAGACTGGAGTGTACATCTCATTACAAATGCACATCACCTGATACAGTGACGAAACCCTTTCATATTGAGGCACTCACTCATCATGTCTATGGACTAAAACTTATGAAGCATGTAGAGACTATGAAAAAGCATGCTTATAGAATCATAGAATAGTTGGAAGGGACCTCAAGGNAAATACTTGTGCCACAACATCATAAGTAGAGTCTCCTCTGCTAAAGCAATTAAAATCTGTGGCATTGTTCTAATTGCAGGACACTTTAGCCATTAAAAAGACTTAGGAAATGTGTTCAGTCTCCCCTGACCACTTTAGAGTATGTCTTTCTGTTCATATTACTAAAAAGGTGTGCCATATCCATTGAAACCATATTAACACCTCTCTTTCCTCAGCAGGTGTAAGTTTGATTTGGTATCACTTTGTTCATGTCACTTGCATCTCTTTTAAAACTGTTGTGAATATGACCTGTGATAGATTTTGAGTCAAACTCTGTAGGATTTGCGTTTGTTAAATGATTTATGCTATACATACATAATTCGAGCAAATTACTGGTTTTGAAAGTATGTTTTACAGAAAATCTAGTAATATAAGTATTAACATTGTGCTCATTGGTGTGGTATGTCTACTCCTTGCAGGAAATAAAAGGACTGATTGAAGAAGCTTCTTTCATCTTCAGCAGCGTGCTTTCATGCTGTTGTCAGTCTATATGCCACCTATTTTGCTCCCATTATCCCAAGTCAATAGAAAAACACTTACTGTGTGTAATATTTCTATGAAAGGGAAGAATACATGAAATATGATTCATGCTAGGTCTGCACTGTATTTTACCCCTTTGACATGCCTGAGACAAACTAAATGAAAATTACACTTTTTTTTGCTTATGGCAGACACAATTTCAGAAGACAGGAAGCACCTCTTGACAGTGTGAGGCTTGAAATATGCATGAGCATTCTTCTGAGAGTCTTCTGTCTTCTGGAATTAACATAGTAAGTATTTGAGTAGGTACCTCAGGTTAAAAGAGTAAGAAAGTAATTTCAGCCTTTGTTGTAGTCTCTCACAGCAGTAAGCCCTTTACACAGGGTGTGCAAGCAGGCATACAAGGGGACAATAACAATCTAACTAGTGGGGTTTTTTTTTTGCAGTTCCAAAACATTAAAGAACATAATTCTTTGCAAAATCTCATCCCAGGAATCAAAGCCATGGTTCTTGGTCCTCTCCTTTTTATTATCGGCATAGCCTTGACTCTCTGATACAGTAAAATCCAAACTGGTGATATTCAGTTTGTGTGATCGTGAATCAATATGACTTGATCTTACCTGTCTGCTCTAACAACTCTAAATACTATGTAGATCAGGCACAGAAGGCAATAGGTAACTTAACTTATGTGGTGGGCAGTAAGAAAACATTCATATCACATATCATCATCTTTGCAGAACTGTGTTGACTGGTGCATTTCCACCAACAGCACTTCACATTTCCTAGCTAAGAAGCAGGTTTGTCACATGGCTATCACGTACAAAGAGGTACTGTATCTGCTGCCTGCATTTCTGGAAGAAGATCTCATAGTACAGTGCAAGTGATTTGACAGAGGGACTGACACAAAAGTAGCATCGTGATCTTTGGGATAGTTTTGGAAAACGTCACCTGAGATAATAATAAAAAAAAATATTTTGGCTTATGAATTGCATCTTTAATCTTCCAGTATAAAAGTAAATATACCTCAGGTAGTGTCAGTCCCATTTAAGAGGATATTCTGTATAAGATTAGGTTAGAGAAAATGTAAGAAGCTCATTCTTTGGCTGTAAGAACAAAGTACCTTGAATTACTGCTACTCACTTCTTGCATACAGAAATACATGACACTTGAAAAAGACATCTCTGAATTTTCTTAAGAGCTAGAAAGTACTGCATTTCCTGGAGAATTTAGTGGAAGAACAAATTAATTTTCTTTAATAGACACTCAGCAGATTTGTATTATACTTTGCACTTCTAAAAATATGCAAAGTAAAGGGGTGATTAAGAGTTTCGTTTTGCCTGTCTTGTATTTCTGGAAGCAAGTATTTTAGCCTTTGTTCATAACAACTGTAAAAAGAAGGTACAAAAAGATAATTAATGTCCACCTTTAACAACAAAATATGTCATCTGCCCTGCTTCAAGAATTGAGATGTTGTTTAGTAAAATTCCTCACGTTGTAGGTTTAGCAGAATTTATTTTAGCAGAATTTATTTTAGAAACTGACTATAGTCACAAAGCAATGACTATTGTTGAAGAAGGACTTTGCACTTCCAAAATGGATGCTAGCATGAAAGTAGGTAGCCTGATATTTCCTTGACAGATAGTGATGACTTTTATTAAAGCCATGTTAGTTGTTGATAACACAGATTTGTGCATGTAAATTTTCTGGATAGCCATTTTCCACTAGCCTGGAAAGTGGCATGAAGCTCAGTTCACTGACACTTTAATAGGATATGTTTCACCTACCTTTAGTTATATGAAAATTACATGTTTAGCCTAAATTACTTGCCTAGATGACTCTTTAGTCAGTTGAGGTATTTTAAGAGTGGGTCATTACAGCCAAAACCAGATTTCTAATATAGAATGGGGTTGGTTTCTCTCATTTTGTGCTCATTTCTCTCCACAGGTTAAAGAACAATGACAAACTCAAACTAGGCACATAGTTACATGAAATAAATCCTACTACTAAATGACTAAAAGTCGCATTTGGGTAAACTAAGAGAGAGTATGAAATTGTAACTTAATTAGCTGACCTTCCAAAATTACTTTGAATATATATTGCCCTGAGATATTTGTTCTCTACACCCCCTTACTTGTTTTATGAATACGTATTTTTATTTTTGCCACTGAAAATGAAATTCTGTTCTGTATTAAATAGAAAGTAGGATCTGCAACCACTGTAAATTGAAATTATTTAATCACGGAGAAGAGATGCAGGACTTCTGCACTAGCACATGCTCAGTAACAATTTCCTATTAACTATAGCCTGGTGATAAAATCCACTCCCATTAACTTCAAAGCAGGTAATGTTTTAGCCATGGAGATCATTCTATTATCCCCATTTTCCACCACAGGAGACCACAGCCCATCAAAATATGCCCTCTATGATGTAAAATGATGTTACTCAGACCTTTCCCAGTGAGAAGCAGAAGCTGAAAGAGTTGCAATGCTTTGAAATGGAGAGCTGAAAAGAATCTAATTACATACCACTTCAGATCTTTTGATACTTTCCTTCATTGTTTACAGAAGGAGATTAAAATGGAAGACTGAAAGATCCCATTTCCTCTGCCTGATTCCTGAGCCTGCTCTGCACCAGACATGACGTAACACAGTTTAACATTGGGTCTGAAATGATCTGTGCTAGCTGATAATACACCCTAAGAGATTTTAAGCAGTCAGAAATTGTACTAGCATTGTAGTTGTATGACATCTCTCCACAATAAACAGCTAGTCTGCAGAAAAATTAGATGTTTATATAGTCATATATCTGCATGATACTGATAGCAGAGATGGAGTAGGACAGAGAGTATAGTTTTGTATGTCCACTTCAGTTGCAACGACCTTTAAACTGAAACACTCTAAAATGCACATTTAAAGCACACTTGGTCATGTGTGGGTTCTTGTATTCAAAATAACAAGGCAGAGTAGCAGTGTCTGGTCATGATACAATTTAGAACATTAGGACTTGCTGCCTCATTCAGATAATAAGGGTTATTTTTGAAATCCTGTTACAAATACTATATTTAGTCTTCCAGTTAACTTTTCCTCTAGCTGAAAATAACTTGGCCTCATCAGGTGGAGTAAAAGATTAAACAGAGACAGGAACAAGTCATTTACTACCTGTTAGCACCTCAAATCCAAAGGAAGAGTGCTCAGTGGACCCTGGCTTGTTGCTCTAATTCTTGTTTTCCTACAGAGAAACACTGCAGATAATTGTTGTGTAGTCCTTCAAATTTGTGTTTGTGAACTAATTCAACGCATAGACAATTGTTTCTTCAAAGGCTTGCTGAAGCTAGGTTTGGCATCCAGGGTTTACTAATTGTGCTGCAGGTCATGAAGCTGAGCCCCTTGGAGGCAGCAATTCATCTGCATGTGTAGAATCAGGTCTGCAGGATTGCTCTAATTCTATATGAATGTTTTTAATTTCCTTCTCTTTTTTTTTTTTCCCCATTTTTTGGGTGGCTTTGGGGTTTTTTTTGAAGTTTGGATTGGGTTGAGTTTTTTGGTGAACGTATGTTTTGGGGTTTGAGGTTTTCCCCCCCCCCTCAGTGGATCATATTATGCAGACTTCTGCCTCTGCTTGATGTGTCAGAATCCAGACATTGTATACTAATCGCTGTGATTATGACATTAAAGATCAAATTTCTGACACCTCAGCTGCAGTGGGGTCAGCTCAGCAACCTCTAGTGGATGAAGAATACACAAAATGTTTGGAACATAGTGTCATATTTATTCCATTGTTGTCACAGTCTTTTCTGGTAATTAAATCCATTGGGTATTCCTTTGTTAAAAAAAAAAAAAGCTTTACTTACAGTTAAATTTTATACATTTTTAGAACATAAATTAACATTAGTTAGTTTCCTTTGACTCACAGAGGAGGAGCTTTAAAAGTAAAATATGGTGCTTTCCTCCCCTTTCTGATCTTTCGAGCAGAATTTCTTGATCCTCATTACAACACTGCCCCACAGGGATGTTGATGTTTACACTGAGTTGAAAAGGTATTATTGAAAAGGTAATATTGGAATAGAAAGCAAACAGGATGTAGAAAAAGAGAAAACTCTACTAGAAACGTGAGATACCATAGTGGGCTAGCTTTGCTGCTGTTCAAAACCAATGTATTTAAGCAGATAGGCTAAATAATTAAAATTTAGAGGAGACAAAATGTAGAGAAACAAACATATAGATGGAAAATCCATAAATGAGATTTTTACTAAGGAAGGGACTTTCACATCTATTTCTTTATGTTTGAAATGATGCCAAAAATGAATGAACAGAGGAAAGAACTTCAGGAGCGATCAGAGCTAAGAGCAGTGTTGCTGGAACTGATCCAGTGTCCTGCAGCTTTCTTCTTTTGACCCACTTTCTTTTATACAAGAGCTATACAATTTTGATCACATTTCAGCTTTCATAGTAAAACCAGGAATGTAAAACCAGATTGAAGTCAGTGAAATAATGAGAGAAATATCTGACGTTCGTCAACATAATAACATAGAGATGACAGGAAACATTCAGGATGGTGTCTTGTAGGACTCCTGTCATGGACTTCATTAGGCATTGGAGCTGAGCTAACTTGACTGAAGATGAGAATGTTTTCTTAAATATTTTAGGAGAAAAGTATACACTTGCTGAAGAGAACCATTTTTCTCAGTTATTACACTGTGCCCTGCTGCATGTTGGAATTTTGTTGCAGTGTGCTTACTCTTTGGTTTCAATGTCAGTGGAGTTATTTTGAGAGCTCCTCCTGGCTAGCAGACCAGCATTTGACCCCTTACCATCATTCTTCTTTTGGTTGTCAGCTATCCCAGTAGCATGCCACACGAGTGGCAAATGGAGTCTGGCTAATAACTGTCCTAATGTGTTAATCGGTGGATGGCAGTGTGGGAATGTGTTTCCTCTGTCTTCTTTCATATTCTAGTGGAAAAAAGAAAAAGAACATGTACTGTTTGTATTACTGAAATGGTAGGCATGGATTGGAATTGTGTAGCTATAATTCTGTTCTCTTCTTCTACTTAGAATTTATATATATATGTGTGTGTGTGTCTGTATATATATATATATATATATAAAAACACACACACACAGATTTCATACTGAGGAGAGTCAGAAAGGACTTAGAGAAAGGTCAGTTGTAATTCAATTCCAGTAAGTTAAATTTAAGTAAAAAACTGAAGTGAACAAACATACATACACACACACACACACACACACACACACACACACACACACTCTGCTGAATGTCATCCTCTTCTACAGAGAGCTATGTGGCTGTACTATATAATCTGACCTTCATATTTCTCCTTCTCCCAACAAATACACTTTTCATAGGGGTGTACATAAAGAAATTTACACATAGAGAAATTTGCCAGTTGAAAACAATCCCTTGTCCTCAATATCCTGATTTTTCTAATAGAGTTCAATAAAAGAATTCTATCAGTTGTAGGGCAGGATATTGTAGGATGTAAGAACAGGATATTGTATGATGTATACCAGTTGGACTAAAATACTGTAGCACGGATCTTATGTCTATCAGAGAAATAGTAAACTGAAAAAACTAACAAAGGAAGGGGAATAGGACTAGTGAAGTAAAAGGAATTGTGCTTTAGGAAAATAAAGGGTAACTTAAATCATGATTATGTTTGCAGATAGCACCTACAGCACAGAGATAATTCCCAGAAACATGAATGCTTCTTGCTGACCTTCAGTATTAATTACCATTGCTGGCTCGCTTCTTTAAAGGGATATTTTTTTCTTTAAATTACTTGAGATGACCCTAGCATACAGTAGTCCTAACACTGATGACATCAGAGATACCTAGCCAACCATAGCTATTAAAAGTTCACTTTATAGTTATTTGACACATACTGCATCATGTTTCTACCAGTTCACTACTGGTAGAAATATTACAAGTACAATTTTTTCTCAGTGAAACTGTTTTTATCTTGGAAGAAGACCATTTTGTTAAAAGTGATTATTTTTAATTTATCTGTCCCATTATATATTTTAATTTAATATATCATTCCTGTTTACAACATTCCTATCAGTGTTTTTGGAAGTACTTCTTTTGATTTGAGAGACTGAGCTTTCCAGCTCAGCAGAATTCAGTACTTAATTTCTGAGTTTTATGTGTTGTGTCATAGCAAAAGAGTAAAGGTCATATGAAACACAGTACTAAAAAGCATAAATGAGTTAATTCTAGGGCAAGAAAGTAAGAATCATAGAGCTTGACAGGGCCCATCCCTGTTCCCAGGGATGTTCCAAACAAGGCCACCTATTGGAGTGAGGCTGAAGCTGCCTCTTGCTTGCCCCCCTGGTTTGCCCTGCTTCTGGTGGGGGGTAGACAGGGCAAGAACTCACAAGCTATGCCTACCCTACCTCCAGATAACCCTACCTGTCAGATCCTGTCCTGCCCACCTCAGGTTCAGCAAATCAGAATACAGCTGAATATTATGAAGTACTGCAGATTCTAATTTTTTTATTAACAGAACAAAAAAGCTCATGGATTGTTATGATGCACCAGAAAAATTTGAAGGAACTCAACAGGCCACTGGGCATGTTGCTTGACAATCTGCAGGCACTCTGATAGTCAAAAGTGGCATGATGCAGGGAGTGAGTCAGAAAATACAGTGAGAGTCAAGAATAATAATTCAGTCCAAAAATATACATAAGGAAAATAACAATATTGTATGGTTGTCGTGGTAGGCCCGAAAAGGCCAAGGTGGGCTTGTGCCTCCCCTGCCCCCCCTCCTTCTGAGCTGAGGGTGGTGGCCACAAAAGCCTCAGCTTCACCTAATATGGGCAAACTGGGCAAACTGCCATCCTGATTGGCTAGTCTGTGTCCAAAGGCCCATCAGTCTCGGGCTGAANAATACTTTCATCACAATGGTATAGGAAAGTGAAGGCTCAAGAGCAACAGGATCACAGTCTATAAACACCATCGAGGTGAATAAAGGGAACTACACTGTATCAGAAGAGGGCAAGGTGGGAAATTACTGAGGCTGGCAGTCACCAAGTGTTGGTTTAAGCTGGATCATATATCCTACACCATTCTGATCAATGCTTACTGCAAAACAGGACTGGAGATTGTTGGAATTTGTGAGACTTGTGGCATGTTATATAGTTTGTAAAATTCCTTGTTTTGGGGTTGGGCCCTCAGGGATTTTCTGGTTTTGATTCTTCCTGGTGGGCTCTATGTGGTGGCCCAGGAGCTGTACAATCCATTGGGTGTTTTGTTTTTTTTTTTTTCCTGTTGCCTCTTTTGTGTAATCTGATATTCCTGCAATAGCGCAGTAAAACGAAACTCAGTCTGTAGGAACCCATTACACCCACAAAATGGAATGTATTTGAGAAAAAAAAATATTACTTTTAATGCTTCTGATAAAGAAGATCAGCAGAAGGTGAAGTGGCAGGAGAGAAAACTTTCTCTTTTTTTTTTTCTTTTTTTTCTTTTTTTGTGTAGCTGAATTTGTAAGTTTACATTTTTTTATACATACATTTAGAAGAACTAGACATAGGCATTGCTTTGAGTCAATTCTCTTTAAGTACAAAGAATTTTTTGAATTTTAAAATTTTTAAAAGTGCTTTTAGGGGAAAATGTCTTTATATTAAGATTCCTGATTCTAAATTTTTAGAGATAAATATCCAGTTTCTTTAGTAAGACATTGCCTATGCTATTAAAGGGCAACAAATGACAGATGTACTAATAAATGCCTGTATTCTCTTTCTGCTGATGTGAGACATTCAAATAGAAATCATAATGATCTAGAGTAAACCACAGGACTGCAAGTTTTGGGAACAAACTTCTTTTTCAATAAAGTTGACAGCTGTTCATGACTTTTGAAATACATGAAGTGAGTATCCTGCTGGTGAATCTGGAAAAGCATAAAGTCAAATTGTGTATGCTTCCCAGAAAGAGCAGCTGAGGATTTGATGCAAAAAAAAAAAAGAGAAATCAGGATACTGAGTTAGAGTAACTCAGGATTCCCACAGCGCAGTGTCGTCTGTAGCTGTTATCATGCCAGTATTCACAATATTACCAAAATTACACCTTGGTATCTTAGATTCTTTGAGCCTGATTCTGAAAGTCCTCAAGAAGTGTGATTTTACTTTTTTTTCCCTTCTTTCCTTCCATTCTTTCTCCACCAGCCCAATAGAAATCTTGGGAATAACTCATAACCTTTTCAGCAGCTTTTGAGGTCTAGTATTAGAGTACTGGTAAAGCTTTAAAGTTAAAATCTAATCTTGGATTAATTTAGAAATTTTTTTTGGTGTCCTAGATGCAGAGGTGTTTCAAAATTAAGGGGAAAAAAAACCCCAAAAAACAAAAAGCCTGTCTCCAATTTATCAAAAGGCAAAATACAGTGATCCTTAAGTGCTTCTACAGTCCATATGTAGACATATATACAGAATATATGTTTTCCAGTCAAAGACCTGTTTTGGTCTTGGTAACAGACTGACATTGTGGGGAACTGAATTTGTGCTCTAAGGATGACCGAATGCTCTGTGTGGAAGATAATGGAGTTCTGGAGTGTTACAAAGTGATTAGAGTTGGCTCGGTGTATTTTACTATGATGGTTGAATTGACTGATCTAAATGTTAAAAAAAATAATAAAAAAAAGAGCAAACATGATAACTTATTTGTTTTTTTTAATTTGCAGCTCTATTCAGAGAAAGTGTAGTATGGGACTTTTAAATTGAAGATATTATGAGGAGCAGGGAGGTGGTGGAGTCACCGTCCCTGGAGGTGTTCAAGGCACGTTTGGACGTGGCACTTGGTGCCATGGTCTAGTCTTGAGGTCTGTGGTAGTGGGTTGGACTTGATGATCTTTGAGGTCTCTTCCAACCTTGCTATACTGTGATACTGTGATATTATGATTCTTGAGTTGCTGAAGGGCTATTTTTTTTTTAAATCAGTGATCTCAGAGACCTTTCCAAGCAGTGGTTAGGTATTACAAATCCATGGAGATATATGTAAATAGGTTTTATTCGCCTGCCACAGAAATACAACCATATTTGAACTGGCATACAGCAGCTACAAAGAGACAGTAGAGTGACACACAATTTTGCTCTGAATTAATATAAAGTAGCAGTCACCAAGAGGATTAGACAGTGTGAAAACTGCAATCAGACTACCATCAAATTAATGATGACATCTATGGTTGAAACATTGATGTAGAATAGACTGCAAGCACCAGTGGGCTCCAGATAACTGCAAATCCTTTTCCTATTCCAGTTCAAATAAATTACCCTTTCTTCTCTTACATTTGTTTTTATTTAATTTTCTTGGGTTTTAATTTTGGTAATAAAAATGTGCACTGTATACAAGCAGGATTTTATCAATATGCAGCTCTTCTGAAATTCTGTCATACAAATTTGACCCTAATTAACTTGTGACATTTTAGAGGATCACCGTACAATCTGATAACCATGCAATAACAAACAAAAAAAAAAAACTAGCAGAAAAGAACAGAGCAGAGACTGCTTAAAAACTACTCCTGAGACCAATAACCACAATTTGTACCCTAGAAGGGAATTTTAAGTGAATGCAGGAAGATCAGTGCAGTATTTAGTTCATCACTAAATGAAGATTGGAAACATTTATACGAATGAAAATGGTAAACATGAGTAAGTTAGGATATTGATGAATTATGTGGGAAGGACAGGGGACACCAGAAACACCTGTGGGTGAGAAATTTATTTCTAGAAAATATTTTAGGGGAAGAACTTAAATATTTTCACATTCTCATGTACTATAAATATAGAAAATTGCAAGCCAGACTCAAACATTAATAGGCTGGTGTGAGCAGAACCCAGCTTGTGAGTCCCAGAAGGGAAAGAGGTGTTACAAAAAGGATACTGCCAGGAAAAAATGACCCAGATCTTCTGAAGCCACTAGGGAGGCAAGCCTAGCAGGAGATCAAAGATGCCCTTGTTCAACCATCCCATCTGTCAAGCAGCCTCTGCTTCTCATGGCTGGAATTGAAAGCTAGTATCTGGGCAAAACTGTTGCAAAAAGGGCACAGGAGCCTGCTTCTTCCAAAGTGTAAATCTTGTATTTGTAGTTTGTATGATGGGTAGGTTGTTGTAGTGTCTTCACTGAGGCAATCTGTCTCGTTTTTATCAAGACAGACCATCTCTCAATGAATAATTTGATCCTTCTGTTAGACTGTGGCTCAAGACCTGCCTGAATGCTTGCAGGTTCCAGAGGGGGAGCTCTGGGAATAGTAGAAGAATTTGAAGTAAGTATACTAATACTTGCACAAAATTCAGTGTAAGTATATTTTGCATGAGTCTTTCCAACAATATAAGTTCCCTCAAAGTGAAATATTAAAGCACTGGTACAGATAATCAAGAGGACTTAAAGGAAGGGGAGGTCATTAAAGATGCCTGATTTTAATTCTAGCTAAGAACAAATACTCCTACTACCTTTACTCCATTTTATTTAGCAACCATGCACTGAAAAGAGTTTATTTGAGAAACAGTTGCTCATACTGGGTTCATTTATTAGGATGATTTTAGTGTAAAACAGCCTTCTGAAATATGCAGTGTTAACATAAAGAGGAGAAAAACAAAAGAACTGAAGGAAGGTAATCACTATGAACCTAGCAGATCTAAGCCTACTCTTAATTTAAAAAGTTAATAAGAACTTTAGTTAGCATAGGCTAACATACAGAAGAAAACAGTGGTCTTTTCTTTGACTAATAATAGCCAGGAAACTTTATTTTTTTTTTCCCCAGGAACTGCAAAAGGCTGTGCTACTTTTAATGGAGTATTATCATTGAAAGTTTGGTGGTGAAGAAAAAACAAAATCTTGTTGTTTCCCTAATTGAGAGTTAGCTCAGGATGAAAGTAAATTACAACTTTGTCCTGAGCTCTACAATGAAATATGCAATCTGCAATAATTTCACTTCAAGATTAACGACTTCAGTAATGGTTGGTTTTTTGGTTTTTTTGAGTTTTTTTGGTTTTTTTTAATGAAATCTTTTTACAACAAATTCAGTGCTGTCTTAGCTCCAATATTTGTCATGTAGCATGTTATACTTACTGTAAATTTGCTTTTTTTGTGTGTCTGAGAGAGTTGTAAAATGTATTTAAAAATTACATAAACTCATTTTAATTTTACCTGTAGAGAAATCATCTGGGCATTATCTACTGGTACAGAGTAATGATAACTGGGCTTTTGATACTTTCTTACAACATCTAGGACTCCTGTCCTACTAAGATGTGTTCAGCATATATTGGAGTAGACAGGAGTATGTGCATCCTGATAGGAAGAAGTAGACTCCTAGTGCATGATAGTGACTTCTCTCTTTTCTGTTGTGACCATTGTAGTCACAAACCAGAAATAATGCATGCAGAGGTGTCCAAACTAAAACAGAATTGATACACTGTGCACATAATTTTATATTTTCTGACCAGTGTTATGATCGTTACTTCTTATGAAAATGTAAGCTATGACATCAATATCTGAAGTTTTGCAAATATAGCCACACTGTATATGATAAAATAGTACCATGGGAATCAGTGGAGTCTCCTTATCTGATTCAGTTTCTGGTTTCTCACTAATCAAAATACAGATCTGCATGGAGGTAGACTGAGTAGAGGAAATAAGTCCTCTTGTACTCTCTGCTGCATAGCTTTGCTAATACAATGGTAGGAGAGGTTAACACTACATTGTTTATCAAGGTTAACACAGCATCTTTATCTAAATTAACTCATATTCTAGTATTGTATATTACTCATCAGACTTTACAAGGAGAACATTGATTACTGCTCTTTCAGTAGACGGATCTGTAAAAAGAAATCCAGAAGCTTCCTTTTGGCAGTCAGAGTGCATGGCAGCAGCTTCAACCCTAACTTCCTATACTGCTATTAGAGATCTGTGTAAGAAATGCCTTAGCATTTCACACTCTTCATGAGTCTAATATTGCATAGGAGCTTAGAAGGTAGTGCAAGGCTCCACATCACACTTTATTTCCCTCAGAAATGCACATAATGCTCCCATAGTGCCAAAGCCCAGTAGTTTACTATGGGTAGTTGTGATTTTTCTCTTTTGACTTTTTTCCCCCTTTGTTAATCTTCTGCATTGTTGAGTGATGAGTATGGATGTGCATGGCTCAAATCCCACCTTAGTCACATACAGAAAGAGATAAGTAGCTATCAATGGGTAAAAATAGATTAGATTGCCAGAAAGCAGAAAGTGCCTGTATGATTTTAGGGGTAACCCTGCTGTCAGCCATAGAGAAGGAGAGTAAACAACTATACTTAAGAGAAGCTTGGGATCCCTGCAATTATATTTTGTTTCTCCTGCAAAACTCTGTTCTCAAGAGGAAGAACTGATTATGTACTTGCCTCTTGTTTTGCGATCTCTGAGGTGAGGGTAACAGCTATGTTCCTACTGGGTGGTGCCTGGATTTTTGGAAAGGAGGTCCCTCTGTCCCTATGGGCTTGACAACAGAGCAGAAGTTGGTATTTGGACATCAGCATCATCCTTTCCTGTGCCTCCTGTGTATAGAAATCAATGGGAGGCCATGCAGCTGCAATTTTGCCCTCTGTGAAAAAGTATTATCTTTTTTCCTTGAAACTTGTATTATATTCAAAGCACTGTAAAGATCAGTCAAGGCTGCACAAGACAGCTGCAGGTCTTGTCTTCTAATAAGTACATTTTACAAATCCAGGGTAAAGTTACTCTTTTTAACAGAATGACAGAGCTTTCTTCTCTGACTGTAACTCTAATATGTGCATTGATTGATTGATTGATTGCTTTCTGACTTCTTCAAGGGACGTTTGTCGTGGTAGGCCTAAATAGGCCAAAGGTGGGCTTGTACATGTCCTGGCTTGCCCAGGCACGCTCCTCTGCTCCTCCTCCTTCTGTGCTGGGGGTGGTGGGGGCCACGGCAAGGGGACAAAAGCCCCAGCTACACCTAATATGGGCAAACTGGGCAAACTGCCATCCTGATTGGCTAATCTATGTCCAAAGGCCCATCAGTCTCGGGCTGAATGGATATAAAGGGATGAGCAGGTAGCACAAAGGTGCTCTCTGCTATCGTATCCTGCGCTATCGTATCCTGCCTGCTTACTACTGCATTGATCCTGAGCTGAGGCTCTGATGCCTCCACGCGTTCGGCCTGCACAGCCAGTGTGACACCGTGCCGAGACTGCACACCGCAAGACGTCCTGCTGTACGAGAGCCTGCTGCCAAGAGAGCCAGGACCAGGTCAGAGATGTCTGCCTCCTTTCTGAAGTGCCCAGGAGCCTGAGGAAGCTCCGAAGCATCTAACAACTTTTGGCCCGGCGGCAGCCCTGCCACGTGCTTTGGGTATTGTCCCGTGATATTTTTGTGAGTAAATACTTCAAGCCTCTTGTAATCATTGATTGCCTTCTGCCATAAGCAGGATAACTAACTGCAAGTGGTATCAGTGACAGCACAAACCTTCTCTTCCAGTAAAAGTATTTGCTCATGCTGGGTACCTTTAAAGTGTTCCAGTTTGCCTGTTCCCTGTGTGCATAAATTTCCAAACCCTGCGTTTTGAACCTTGTAAATAAGTTTTCTGGTGAGATTTAATGTCAATAAACAGTTTTCATAGTTATTAACAATCTCTGCCTGGACATCAAAATTAATATCATTATTAATTTTGAATCATTTCATGACAACGTTTCATTGTCAAAAATAGAACAAATCTATGGGCTGGCCCTGAGTTTCTGCTAGCCAGAGAGCACAATGCGATGCTACAGTTGGCCAGCTTGTTGATGGGATGCAATTTATCTTCAGTTTAGTTTCTTTATTTGCTGGCGTGGAATTCCTCTGTGTGAATAGTATTTTGACTCCTTGCCAGATCTGTGGCCAGCTACAATTACATGTTTACTGACAAATTAACATTTTCTCTTGCCATCAGCCTTATGTTTATTTTGTTCAGATATGCAACATTTTATTTGCAGCATCTGCGTATTTCTAATCAGTTTATCTACAGTACACAGCCACTTGCTCAGAGGGATAGGAAGAGAATGGAAATCTAAAATGTGTCAAATTATATGATACATGTATATTTTAATATGATTTAATCCTTTATGAGTCTTTCCTGTTTAAGAAAAATGTTAACCCTCTCTCCCCACATCCCCCCCTTTCTGATTGATCTCTGTCTGTTGCTTGGGGTTTTTTTTTTTCAAACAGTCTTTTAAGAAGGTAAAGAATAAAACATTAGAGCATGTACTCTTGGTTATTTCTTGTGTTAATTTGAGATTAATTGGAATATTTTAATGAGAAAAATTAGATTATAGGCTGTGAAAAAGAAAAGAATGGTGATGTCTACTTCACTCATAGGCTTCCTAAGATGTATAAAAACAAGGACACAAACATAGATAGATAACGAGGCCTTGAGTGACCTATTACTAGTGGGAGGTGTCCCTGCCTATGGCAGGGGATTGGAACTAGATGATCCTTGAGGTCCCTTCCAACCTTACTATTCTATGATTCTATAAGACAGAATCTCTGTCTGTTGGAGTCTGTGTTTCTCTTCTGCTGTATAACCCAACTAATCATTCTTCTTCTAACCCCCTCCTTGGTGATCTTCCAAACTCACCTTGCACATAAGGCAGACCCTGGGATAAGGTAGAGGGGCGGAAAGAAGGTGGAAGGGTGGTGGGGAGCCCCTCCTAGGGACTCTGATTTCTGGGAGGGGTGTTGTGTTTCTTTATTACTTTTAACTTGTATATTTCTGTATATAGCTGTAAATATTGTAATATATTGTAAATATCTTCTTGTATATTGTGCTAAGCTGTGAATATAAAGTTTCATTCCTTAACTTCCATCCATCTGAGTTTAGTCTGGGTGATTTCATAAGAGTGGGGGGGTGGGTTACTCCCAAACCATCACATTTCTTTACAATTATTTTTCTCCCTAATTTTCTTCTTTCTTATTTTCTAGGTCCTAGTGGCTTCTTTTGCAGGGACTAGGTGGGAAGTTACATCCAAGATACTAATATTTCATCATCTTCAATATATAATTGCTTGATAGACTGTGAAATAAGTCCCTGAAGCTTCTATGAGTAACTTGTCCTTATTGTGCTGCTTCAGTAATACAAATGAGGGAAAAAAAATAGTATGGAAAAGTGATGCTGAATTTCAGTAGGTGGCTGTGTTACGTTGTTTTTGAAACAAAAGTGTGATTCCAGACATGCACAGAGATGCTGCTCTTTAATGACTATGCAGGACAATGGTTTATTTCTCTTTGTGGATGGAACGATTTTTTTCAGAACAGGTTGTATATATTGTGCAATTTGGTTTTGGGGCTTCCATCTACTGCACAAGTTATCCTCTTGCAACTTTTCCATCCTTTTTACCATTTTCCTGTTCTCTTGCAATTTTGCTATGACTGTTGAGAGCTCTAAATGTCCTCTTAGCAGTGCCTCAGTAAAGAACATAAGACATGACAGTAGAAAACTGAAGAGAAGTAGCTTAAAACACTGCCAAGTAAAGTCCTCTGTAGAATGTCATATGGATTTAATAAAAAAGATACACAAATCTGAAGTTGTCTGTTACTATAGGAAGCCCTAGTACTGCAACTCTACAAAACAGAGCGGTTTCTTAAAATCCCAAGTTTTAATCCTTCGTGCCACAGTTTTTTTCCATCTGCAGAGGACAATCACATACCTGCTTTTAAGTAAGACTTACACCTAAGGCCCACAGAAGAGTTTGAGAAGCCTGTTATGTGTGGATCCTTAAAAAACAGCCCTGTTTGCCAATTTAGCCTGTTTATTCTGTATGTACGGAGTGCAGCCAACTTCTGAGGGTACCTGTTGAGTGACAGAACATTATATGCTACTTCATATCTACTGTTTTAATTGATTATTCCTTGTTAATAATATCTGAAGGATACATAACCTCAGATGCCTAATACCTGTGCATGATGAACTGATGGCTCCCAGGTTCTGAGACACAGCACCAGAGCAGAACTTCATCTTCACATGACTGCCATAGGAGAGGTCTCCTCTACCCTGGCATAGCCTTACCTCTGCCCTGCCACCTTAACAGCTCCATAAAGATAAATCAGTAGAGGTAATGGATTAAAAATATATATAAAATGGGAAAATGAGGTGACCAGACTTGTCCACAGTTGTTTTGAAATTTAGAAGCAAAGACAATTTAGAAGTGATATGAGGTGTTAAGACACAGCACAATATTTTAGGGATATAATTTGTAAGGAAAAATGGTTAGAATCATAGAATGGTAAGGTTGGAAGGGACCTCAAGGATCATCTAGTTCCAACTCCCTGCCATAGGCAGGGACACCTCCCACTAGTACAGGTCACTCAAGACCTCGTCCAACCTGGCCTTGAACACCTCCAGGGAGGGAGCAGCCACAACCTCCCTGGGCAACCTGTTCCAGTGCCTCACCACCCTCACTGGAAAGAACTTCCTCCTGACATCTAGTCTAAATCTTCCCTCTGCCAGTTTAAACCCATTGCCCCTTGTCTGTCATTGCAAGACCTTGTAAATAGTCCCTCCCCAGCCTTTCTGTAGGCCCCCTTCAGATACTGGAAGGCTACTATAAAGTCTCCTTGAAGCCTTCTCTTCTCCAGGCTGCAGAGCCCCAACTCTCTCAGTCTGTCCTCATAGCAGAGCTGCTCCAGCCCTCTGAGCATCTTTGTGGCCCTCCTCTGGACCCGCTCCAACACTTCCATATCCTTCCTGTGCTGGAGGCTCCAGAACTGCACACAGTACTCCAGATGGGGTCTGACGAGAGCTGAGTATAGGGGGAGAATCACCTCCCTTGCCCTGCTGACCATGCTTCTCTTGATGCAGATGTATTTAATAGACTGAGAGCTTGCTGTTCCCTCTGTCTTTGAAATATTTTTTATGTATAGTTAAAAACACATCTAATGAAATGTGATTTATGACAAAATTTTGTTTCTTTATCTCTTTCTTCTTTATGTTGCAGCAATGTCATCTTCCATGAAGCTAGGTTCCTCAAGCATTTGGCATTTTTTAGGTGTAGCCTAAGATGTCATCTTCCCTGATTTTCAGCCACGTGAATACCGAAACTCTCTCCTTCTTCTAACTGTATATGTAACAATATGATTTGAAATTTCATGGATATTTATTTATTGTGATCCATTTTTTAAATTTACAATTAATGTAAAGCAGATCACTTCTGACTCAGTGGCTCCATAGTAGCAGGCACTGCTCAAGCCATGTTGCAAGACAATGTCTATGTCCAGGACAATGTAAACAGGCTGGAGGACAGCAGATAGAAACTCTACAGTAGAGAAGCTTCAAGTAAGGAATGATGGCCAAATTTCAGAGGATCTGCCAACTATTCTATTCCCTGAGTCAGGGTGAACTCTCTGATGTGTTTCCTGAAGATTTGGTTTTCCATTGAAGCAGTGATATGTTCTAACATGTTTGTTTTTTTTTTTAACCAAAACTCTCTTTAGAGGAGGAAGTTACATTATCATTTTTCAGAGGGGCGAAGCTGAAGCAAGGAAAATTAAACACATGCCTGTCATTGCCCAACTGAGACAACACTGGAATCTAGTTTTTCTGAATGTGAATCTTTCTTACACAGTTTATGTACTCTGGGCTTAAGGTTTTATTAGAACAATATGTCTTTTCTTCATTACACCAATATTTTCCAGATGATTACATATTTCACTGATACTTAGTTTTCAGACACTCATAACCTCCTGATACCAAACCAAATATGTTTTGGAAAATAACATGACCAGTGTCTGGCAGAAATTCCCCTACATAACATACTTTGTATTTAAACACACTCATTTTGCCTTTAAGACTTTAAATACATACAGAATTAATATATTTTTCTCTCCATCTTCAATGTACACAGAAATAACCAAGTCAATTTTACTCAAATTCATGAAGCTTATTTGTGAGTGAAAAGAGAAGAAAACTTTGAGCACAAAGAGTGAGAAGAATGGATAACTAGCTACTAGAGAATGCTACAATGAATAATTTGCAACGTTAATAGTGTTTACTACATTTTTTTCTTTTCTGCAAAGCACACTATCTCTGAAAAGGACTCAAACTGAGCACTGAGTGAAGATAACTGATGAGACTAAATGGGATCTTCTGAAGGCAGCTGCAGTTCCAAATCAGATTGAGGTCAGAATTGCATTGTTTCTAATTTCTCCAATATTCTCAGTTAAACCCAGGATGATGAGAGCTCCTTCAGTCTTAGGGAGCTTTTCATGAATACTATATATGTATTCAGTGAAGCTCTGTACAGATAACAATAGTGACAAGCATGTACCTTGATTATAGACAATTCAAAAAAGTCTGTATTTTCAGGCTGCTTACTATCCTTCAGGGTTGAGTAATAACATGTCACATTTTATACGCATGCTTTGGGTCAAGCCATGAACACAGATGACCTGTGCAGAAAGACTATGGGGGCTTCAGATGTTGCAGTTCTTTGGACGGATATTATACAAATGGTGTAAAAGGAGAACACTTCTTAGCAGTGCACTTTATCCTAAATCTAATGCAGCTTCAGCAGGACTACTTTAAATAACCTTCTTTACCAGCATTTGCGCCTGCAAATATCATAAAGAAGTTAGGGATACTGAGATATTTTAACTACAGCACCAACTGAAAGACTTTACTGTTTGGATTTTTAAAAAACTTCCTCTGAATTCCATCCTAGTTTTGTTTATAGCCAGTTTATCTATGATAAAGTTAATATATCTAAGTATGATATTAGAGGCGTCATCGAGAAGTTGCTGAATTTTTAAAGTAAATCTTGTAAGTACAGCTTCAAAGACAAATTAATATAAATCTAAGTAAAACCTAAACGAGAAAATCTGATGGATTATATACATTACACTTTTTTCATTCCTGTTTTTCTAATATTAATACATGGAGAACATTCAGTAACTATTTCACTGAGATACGCTTTTCATACTATTTGTCAAAGTGTGTAATTACCTGGAGTACTGTGTGCAGTTCTGGAGCCCCCAGCACAGGAAGGACATGGGAGTGTTGGAGCAGGTCCAGAGGAGGGCCACAAAGATGATCAGAGGGCTGGAGCAGCTCTGCTATGAGGCTGGAGTAGCTCTGCTATGAGGACAGGCTGAGAGAGTTGGGGCTCTTCAGCCTGGAGAAGAGAAGGCTTCAAGGAGACCTTATAGTAGCCTTCCAGTATCTGAAGGGGGCCTACAGAAAGGCTGGGGAGGGACTATTTACAAGGTCTTGTAATGACAGGACAAGGGGCAATGGGTTTAACCTGGCAGAGGAGAGATTGAAACTGGCTGTTAGGAGGAAGTTCTTTGCAGTGAGGGTGGTGAGGCGCTGGAACAGTTCGCCCTGGGAGGTTGTGGCTGCTCCCTCCCTGGAGGTGTTCAAGGCCAGGTTGGATGAGGCCTTGAGTGACCTATACTAGTGGGAGGTGTTGCTGCCTATGGCAGGGGGTTGCAACTAGATGATCCTTGAGGTCCCTTCCAACCCTACCATTCTATGATTCTATGATTCTATGATTAATTACTAATGATGAAATGGCAATAAAAGTAATTCCTATTTCAATGCTTGGTTTTGCATATCCTTATATTACATTTCAAGCTTTAAAATATTTAATCTTCCATTTGAAAGTCATTATGCAAGATCAGTGTTTCAGAAGTCTTTGAAGAACTGATTCTGCAACCAGTTTTCCTTCTGTTTTCAGGTGATCTTTTCACACAGGGCTGACTAAAAAAAATGGAAGCTGGTATTCTAGTCAACATTTCAGTTATTCTTTATGTGAAGTCTTCAGTATGGCAAACCTTCAATCTGTTAATATGACAATCTTATTATATTCTGTTTATAAATGTGATAGATATCATTGATGAATCTCCTAAATTGCTTTCTCCACAAATTTGTGATGCTGTAACACCAAGGCAATGCGCCATCATTGGAAGAACATGGGAGAAGAGCCTGGGGATGCAACTTACTTTTCCTCTAACATTGCCCCTTAAAAAAAGCCAAACAAGTGAGGCCAATCCCCTCAGTGTGATGGTTTGGGAGTTCCCTGCCCCCCCCCCCCCNACACTCAGTAATAAAATCAAGGGCGAGACATGCTAAAAATGATAAAGCACAGGATGTTGTCTTTCTTCTTTGACGTTCACTTTTTAAAATACTGTGAGGCAAGCAGATGAATTATCGAAGAATGTAGTTCTCAAGTCTATTCTGCTCTTTCCAAAAGCTGAACCAAATTGTTAGTGCTTTTTTAGCACTACCTTTTTTTTTTTTTTTTTTCCCCCTCAAAGACCACAGCCAGGAGCCTGACCTGACACAAAGCATGTTGTTTACTTTACTTCCCTTCTCCATGATTGTTCTAATTGTCGTCCCTTTGTTTTAATTCAATAGGCACTAAGATTCCTGACAAAAGGTTAGAAATCAAGGTTAACAAGTAACAAATTACTCTAAAATAAAAATGTCACAAAGTCTCTGCGGAATGCAGCTGCCAACGTTGGATAGTCAGGATCAATTTTTCATTAAATTCTGCAAGGGATTTTAAGCTTTCCTTCTACGTCTATGACGGATCTATTCTTTATCAGGTACCAGAAGATGGAGCTCTTTCAATAAACCATGATGCTGGCATTTTTTTAAAAGGCTGGGGGAAAATACATATAAAAGCTTTTTAAAAGTACTACAAATTATTTCCATTTGTATTTTACTAAGTACATTTTAAAACAGGTAAAGATTATTGTCTGCTGCTGTAAATCTGAAAACCATCTTAATATACTAACTGCATCTTCAGATTTTGTTAATCTTATATTTTAAACTCTCTTTTTTTTTCCTCCATCTCCTAAATACTCTGGACATTCCTGAACAGACCAGAACTTACCCTTTAGCTAGGTTATATGGAGTTGCAAAATAAGTAAAAAATTGACTCCAAATGGTTTATTCTGTGCTCTAGGTTTTGGCGGTGTAGCTGGGCTCTGCAGAGCTGCATGGCTGTCAGACCAAACGTGCTTCACTGACATTTCTGTCAACTGCTAAGCAGGTGGCCTTCACTTCTGCTGACATAAGCCACCTCAGACAGGCAACTGTGGAACGTGAGATAAATGTGCCTGCAAAGGTATGTCTTTGTCTCTGCTGCTGCATAGACCACAGAGGCAAGACAGATAATGAGGTTAGACTGAACATCTAACTTTAAGACAGGCAAAGTTAGGCAGAATGAATCTGGAAATCTTATTAAGAGAGTTTGTGAAGAAAAGATCTAATCTCTAGGCACAGCATTGATTCACATATCTTTAGTATAAGCTGTGATTGCAAAAGAATATGAGCATGGACTTCAAGTTTTAGGGAAACAGCTATGCAGTTTGGAAAGTGTTGGGAAAAAGATTTGTTATTATTTTGTATCCAACACTGTCTTAGTTTTCCAGTTAAAACTGAAATAACTTTTCACAAGTGTCAAGCCTAAATGGAAGAATCATAAAATACAGATTATGCTACTTTATGTAGTTCATTGTCGTGTTATTGAGAATGGATGAATAGTATGCTGAAGAATTCTCACACTGACAGAGTGCTTGGAGAAATTTAGATCTTCAAAGTTTTCTTGGTATGACAGGATTGTCTTTTTTACTCTATTTTAAGAAAACTTCTTTTGTCTGTATGAAAATTAATCAGCTTGTGTGATCAGCCTGTCAATAGCTCTCACTGAATTTGTCAATCAGCCTGGGTTGCACTGAAAGCCACTTTAGGCTTGAATTTGAAAACTGCAACTCTGTGTATGTTTGCATATGCATGTATGTCTTTACCACTCTTCTGATGCAGAGAAACATTTACTTTTAGTGGAAATCAACAAAATAATAAATGCATTTGTTAGTTCTCACAGCTGTACTATACATTAGGAGTACAAGCTGGAGGTTCACATGTAGTACATTGGCACCTTTGCTCCCTCTCAAGACACTGAACAAAGAAAAATATCCCTTTACATTAAAAGTTAGGCATGTTTAGAGAGGAATCATAGAATTGTTTTGATTGGAAAAGACCTTGTCCCAGGTTGGGAACTATAAGGTTAAAAAGAGTCCTCTGGGGACAGGAAGATTGTTATTCAATCCCACAATTCTGCTATCTCTTCATAAGCTCAGGGCAAGGCCACCTTGTTCTCCTTTCCTCTCCCTCCAACCTTGTGTCGGGCAGGAGCTGCATTATTGGGACAGACGTAAGGATAGGCCTGGTTTGGGGCCTCCAGAGGCTGTGCTTAGGCCTCTTGGATGGCAGAGGCAAAGGGGAGGGGGATTGGAGCACTGGGGATGATAGATTTAGTTTTGGGTTGGGGGAAAATTCAGGGGGTTCACTTATGGATTCTGTATCTGCTTTGTAATTTCTATCTGTAACACTCTCTCCAAATATAATTCTGTTTTTTTCTCCAATTCTTTTGAGAGCTTCACTCTGTCGGCTCTTTAAACCCACGACAGACCTTTAAGATCTTTTGAGACCAACTGTTGACCTAAGTCCACCATGGACATTAAACCATGTCCCTAAATGCCATGTTTAGATGTTTTTTTTTAACACCTCCAGGAACGATGACGCCACCACCTTTCTGGCCAGCCTACTGCAGTACCTGACCACTCTTTCAGTAATGATTTTTTCCCAATATCCAGTGTAATCCCCTCAGCACAGTTTGAGGTTATTTCCTCCTGTTCTACCACTTGATACTAGGGAGAGGTGACCAATATTCACCTTACTACAACCTCCTTTCAGGTAGTTAAAGAGATCAATAAGGTCTCCCTTTATCCTCCTCTCCAGACTAAACAACCCCAGTTCCTTCAGCCAGTCCTCGTAAGACTTGTTCTCCAGACCCCTCACCAGCTTTTTTGCCCTTCTCTGGACACACTCCAGCAAGTCAATGTCCTTGAAGTGAATGGCCCAAAAGTGAACATGATATTTGACTTGTGGTCTCACCAGTGCTGAGTACAGATGCACCATCATTTCTTTACTCCAGCTGGCCACAATATTCTGATACAGGCAGGATGCTGTTAGTCACCTTTGCCACCTGAGCACACTGCTGGCTCCTGTTCAGCAGGTTGTCAGTCAGCACTCTCAGGTCCTTTTCTAGGGACAGCTATCCAGTCATTCAGCCCCAAGCCTGCAGTGTTGCCTGGAATTGGTGTGGCCCAAGTGCAGGACCCAGCATCTGGCCTTGTTAAACCTCATACAGGTGACCTCAGCCCATTGATCCAGCCTCTCAATATCCCTTTGCAGAGCCTTCCCACCTTCAGGCAGATCAACACTCCCTCCTAATTTGGCATCACTGCAAATTTATTGAGGTTGCACTCAATTCCGTAATCCAGCTCATTGATAAAGATATTAAGACTGGTTAAGGGTAAATTTAGTAAGAAATGAATCCCCTTGCATTCTAGTCAGTCCTCAGAAATTAGAGTGGCTAGGTGTGGCTGGACTTATCTTTTAATAGGTATGGCAAATAAGATGTGTTGATATAGGTCCAACACCAGGCACATTAACAACATACTTTTGCTGTAGATCTGGTTCCCTTTAAAGGGAGCAGTCAGCTGCTTGAACAACATGGCTTATTTGCACTTGCAATATATACAGATTCCTTAAGATTGCTGGTGATCAGCACCAAGCTACAGAAATCACTATACAGCTCTAAGAAAGTACAATTGCAATTATAAGCATAATTGCCCAGGGTAAAATACACACTTGGCATAGCTGAGGCCACAAACTAGCCAAAAGGCTTCCCTTCTGGGATGGGTAAGGAGATCAAAGCCCTTCAAGTTGTCCCTAGGGCTTTGGTGTTAAATTCTCATCCATAAATTTGGTCCCAGAAGGGCTAACAATAATACTTCGACTTCCTATTATTGTGCAAAGTGTATGGGTGGGACTGCAGCCAAATTACTAAGTGGGTTTTTCAGCTGCACCAACATTCCATGATGGGCTTTTCAGCCTTGATGTCTTCTACCAGCAAAGTCAACTTCCGCCAGGAAAAGTTAACTGCTGCCATAAGCAGAAGAAAGGAGAGGCCAGCACCACACCTTGTCCAAATCCTCATTCATGTCATCACAACACAGATCATTGTCTCTCCACTCAGCCTCTGTGTCAGCTTTAGACACTGGATGCTTAATCAGCAGTGATAAGCACTGTTCTTTTCAATTGTTTGTGCTTTTTGCCCCCAACAGGTCCCAAAACTGAGCCCTTGGGCCCAGCCATCCAGCCAGTGTTTTATCCAGTGAAGCATCCACCCATCCAAGACATGAGCAGTTTCTCCAGGAGGATGTTGTGGGAAACAGTGTCAAAGGCTTTATTAAAGTCCAGATAAAGAACATCCACAGCCTTTCCCTCATTCTCTAAGTGGGTCACGTGGTCATAGAAGGAAATCAGCTTTGTCATGGAGGTCCTGGCCCTTCCTGAACCCATGCTGACTGAGTCTGATTACTTGACTGCCCTGCACAAGGTGCATAATGGCACTCCCAACGATTTGTTCCATGACCTTCCCTGGCACTGAGGTCAGACTGACAGGTCTGTAGTTCCCCGTGAATTAGAGCTTTGAATGAAGAGCTTAACTACTGTTTGTTCTGTATTGATTTTATAGGTGGTTATGCACAGCAATTCAAGACAAAGATTCTGGAAACCCTCCTGCAGTCATGTGTATTTTCCAAGTGCATCCTCTATCATACATCCTGAAGCTGTGCTGTTATTAGGGGTTTCAGCTTTGCTCTAATTGCTACTATTTTCTGATATATTTTTTTTTAAAGTCCACACTTTATTCAAAACATTGAAATAAATTTAGAAAGAACAAAGACATAATTTTAATTTTCTTTCTTTCTAGGAGTGTTCTTACAGTCAGTTTCCAAAAATGTCATTGGCTTTGGATCTTTTTGTAGGTTTCTCTGAATGGCAATGAAAGGATCACATCTTCTGCAAAGGAGAATGCTCACTTGACAGTAAATGGCCCTAATGGACACATGCCAGAGGATTCAGCAGGAATGCAGGTGCTGTCCATCCATAAATGATGATTCATAATGAAGACAAAGAGAGTGCATATATTATTATTTGAGGCTTTTATCACTTATGGCTTTCATGTTTGTGCTGACACATCCTCCTGTAGTGTCTTAATGTTATATCAATCTTATCGCAATTGCAGAACCATATAATTTATTCTGCTGGATAGTTAAATTTTCATGCAATTTTCTAAAGAGGCTCCTCAGAGGAGGTTGAAGTTGTGAATTCTTGTATTTTAAGCCCTAAATGCAAACACGATGTAGCACTTTTTCTTACCCTGTTCCCTTTGCTCAAACTAGAAATATCTTGTCGGTTGATGAGCAGATAAAGGGATTATTGTCAGGGTTCGCAGTACTAAGCCTTGTAATTACAATGTTTGTAACATTCTTCTCATGCATCTCTCACGTCCTGAATGCTACTGTTACCTCATAAAAATAAACCCCACCCTTGCACTCACTGTAACTGCTAGATTTTACTAGTTGAGTCTTCCTTTGCTTGCTTGAAGCAATGTTGTACAGTTGCAAGCTAGTCAAATCCACAGGGAATTTAAAAGTAGCTTTTGGTACTGGCAGAGGTTGTGTCAGTTTCAGTGATGCAATTATTTCCATTTTAAAGTAAACTTTCATCCTCAACCAAAATAGAACAACAGTAGCAAACCCACAAGTTAATTAGGACTAGTGTTTTGGGTTTTACAACATTGTCCAGTGTTGCTTTTAAAATTATCAGTGAAATTTTGCAGGAGGAGACTATTTAAGTTGGTGATGATCTTTAAGGTTTGTTGAAAATATAAGCAAACCCAAAATGGATTACATTGTTTCAGAGTATGGTGCATACCATAAGAGAGGTAGTTATAGGGAAAAAAAAAAAAGTTTCTTCTGATATTAAGCAAAGAAAAATGTAGCATATTAATTTAGCATATTAATTACATTTCTGTCTTAGCAGACCACCTTTTAGTCTGTTGGAGGAAGGCTTTAGACCAAGGAAACTAGTGGAGTAGTTAGCTATTGCCACAAAGTACTGGCTAAGGAAGTACCTAGCTTGATAGATATATATANCCCATGCTTCTTTAAAGATCCCTTTACTATAGTTCAAAGTATTCTTAGTGTATGTATCTTCTGCTAACTTGTAGAAGAGATATGCACTCTGTTGCTTTGCAACTTGTGGTAGTTTACAAAACAAAACAAAACACAACAAAACAAAACAAACAAACGAAAAACCCCCCTAGGTTCCTGGAAGTCTAGAAGGTTAATCTAAAAAAGGCTCCTAATGTTTGGAAGTTAGCTTACATTTTAATTAAAAGATTGCAAAATCATTCTAGGTGCTACATCTTTGACATTTCATTTAAATATACTCACAACTTTACATCNTGATGATCTTTAAGGTTTGTTGAAAATATAAGCAAACCCAAAATGGATTACATTGTTTCAGAGTATGGTGCATACCATAAGAGAGGTAGTTATAGGGAAAAAAAAAAAAGTTTCTTCTGATATTAAGCAAAGAAAAATGTAGCATATTAATTTAGCATATTAATTACATTTCTGTCTTAGCAGACCACCTTTTAGTCTGTTGGAGGAAGGCTTTAGACCAAGGAAACTAGTGGAGTAGTTAGCTATTGCCACAAAGTACTGGCTAAGGAAGTACCTAGCTTGATAGATATATATATATTGAACAAGGTAGATAATATCTTTATTTAGTATATCTTGGACAATAGTAGAATGAACATAGGAAGATAGCAGCCTTTTCAATAAACAATTGCACACTGAGTCATTGATTGCAGATCATGGAATCATAGAATCATAGAATGGTAAGGTTGGAAGGGACCTCAAGGATCATCTAGTTCCANTAGGTTCCTGGAAGTCTAGAAGGTTAATCTAAAAAAGGCTCCTAATGTTTGGAAGTTAGCTTACATTTTAATTAAAAGATTGCAAAATCATTCTAGGTGCTACATCTTTGACATTTCATTTAAATATACTCACAACTTTACATCCTCTCATCTGTATCCTAAGCAGGCAATATACTTATTTTTTTCCTAAAAATCAGCTCCCAAAAGATTTGATGAGTCAGAACTGAATTGATTTTTGAGGTTCATTTGTTATAATGAGCAAAGATTAGAGCTCAAAGAAGAGTGAGTCACGATGTCTGTGCTCATTGCAGCACGACTGGCAGTTTGCAAGCAAAGGAAGGCATACTATTTTTTTCCCCTGGGAAGTCAGCAGAGACAAGGCCATTTCATTCAGCTGAACTGGAGCTGTGTTTCAGAAGACATTGCATCCCGTTACCGGTGTCTGTGGGCACTAATATAGTCTGTACATCCAGTCCAACGCTTTCCCCAATGTAAGAGCATTTTGCACTGATGGATGTCCTGAGTGCCCTCTTTTCCCTAACTTTTCACCTGATATTTAAGGCAATGCAAAAACTCTTGCAGACTTCAGTGGAACTTGGATCCGGTAAAAGGATACATTACGAAGTTTTTGAATCAAACTGGGAGTTTGGGTCCTTAGTAATAGATTTGTAGATGGGTATTGACACTGTTCATTTAACCTCCTCTTCTCAATAACTTCTCTTTGAATTGCCTGATTTCCATTAATCCACCTCTAACAGGCCTCAGACTCAACTTGTTTTGCGAGATGCCTTTAGATTTAGTTGCTTAAAACCCCTGAAGTGGAAAGCTGCAGTGATCTAGGAAAAGACTGTTAAAAAATGTTCTGGTTGGCTTCAGCACAAGACTGAGTCCATTATTTTCTTGCAGAACAAGGAAACATTTCCTTTATCTTGTTTTTATCCCTTTTATTACATGATAATAGACAAACAGACATTGTAGTTTCCCAGCTCTTAGTGTTATATTGATTGTATTGGTCTGTGAACTACTACATAAAAAAAAAAAACAAACCAAACAAAAACTTTCCTATTACTCAGACTGTGGGGCTCTTAATTGCTCTCTCGTTAAGCCAAAACTTCATTGAATTTGCAGTTAAATTTAGCTGGTTACCTTCAGATCATATTTAGGCCTAAGTAACATGACTCTTCCTTTCTAGTTCAGTACACTTATTTGCTTACTTTTTTTTTTTCTTTCTTTTTTCTTTTTTTTCCCCTGCTAATGAAGATCCTTGTAGCTGCCAGAAAGAAGCTGGATATTCCATCACATTCTAACTATTCAGGAGATAACCCTAATTTTACAATGTGAATCTATATTGATTAATTTAATTGATTTTTGTAACTTTGATCTTGGACTGTGGAAAATTTTTTGTTGTGAAAGATGTGTAGGGTGCTAATACTGCAGCACTGGAACAAGTCTACTTTATTCTGATGCATGGAGTGGAGGATATTCCATCTTTTTGGAGGATAAATAGCAAAACGGTAGTGAGGCATTCAAGGAGGCAGAATTGCTTTAGAAACCTGAGTTTCATGCAGTGGCAAGCCACAGAAGAAAGTGGTGCTTGAATACTGTGGCTGATGCAGAATCTTTAGAACACAAGGGCATATATAATTTATCAATGACAGCAGTAATGGCAGGAGAAAGAAATTAAATTCAAAGGAAGGAGGAACAGAGGAAAAGAAGTGTTTTAAAAACAAACCATAGAACTCTTTCTGGCAATGTTGCCTGACAGGATTCAAATGCAGGCAGCCAGACTCTTCTATTGATTGCTGACTGATCTGTATTTTCCCTCCTGTCAAAGTTAGCTTATACTCAGCTTTTAAATCTAAGATCTACCATTAGCTTTAAAGGAGTAAAAGTTTGGATGATTCTTCTCAAAGAATTGCTCTTCAGAAAAAAAAAGTAACACGCAAACAGAACAAAACTTTAATGCATTAATGACTTTTTCTCGTCTTTTAAGTTGTAGAACAAACATTTAACTATCGAGATTCTTTTATCCACATGGCAGTCACTTCCCTGTAGACATCTGACTCCTCAATAGTCAGGTGGTCTGAACGTGCTCTAGGATAGCTTCCCTGTAGCTGCCTGGTGCTGTGATTTGGGGAATGCAGAAGGATCCCCATAATTCAGCGCAAAGAATCATCAACATGGAAGGAAGTGGAATGATTAGTCAGCAGTCACAAATGAACAAGTTTGCCTTTTGATGAAAACTAGAATGCATCATTATCCTGTCATTCTAATGTGAGACTGGACTTCTGGTCCAAGAAATCACAGCATCTGCCAAGACCCCCACAGTCTTATTTTCCTGCTTGGTTAAAATTGCACTGATCCTTATGTGTTTCCCATAAGCCTGGGGAAACCTTCAAGAAATGTAATCTGCATGTTTATTACATCCTGTTGGTTATTAATGAGAGAAATAAGAAAGAAAAAAAGTTACTCTACTTCTCTTGTACAATTTAATTGCTCTCCTTGTTGGAATGGGAATAATAGTATCAGAAATATTTAAATCACTCTAGGATATGATGCTGCATATTCATCTTGAACTCATCTGTGAGGTAAGAACAAAAGCTGAGATTCTATTCTAAATTCTCTTTTGGTCTTCCTCTATAAGTAGCAGTTTGCTGGAATAGAGTCAGTGGGTTTCTAGAGCAATCACTGCATATACTTTGGACAGTCTAGTTCATTTTGGGGATGGTGGTTCCAGAAATAAAGAAATGACCTTATAGACATGATTTCCAGGAAAAAAAATCACCCATCCATTTTAGCATATCACTTTTATTTGGCATTAAGAATGTGAACAATGATGCCCTGCCTTGTTAAAATAAGATTTTTTTTAATAAAAGGTATCAAAGTGATGCTGGGAAACACCATTTCAGCAAAGACAAAATGTTGAAGTTTACATTTTTTTTTTCCCAGTTAATAATTAAATTTAGATATCCAGATTGAAAGGTCCCTCCCAGCCTTACTGAACATAGTAATAATGAAATAATGACTGTCCTGAGAAGGCTGTTGTTTTCAACATCTGTATATTCACATTATCATTGCCATTCTCTGCTGCAAAACAAAACCATATGCAGCTGTATTTCTGACACTCTATGTGGTTAATGTGTACCATTTTATGGTAAGTACTTTTATTAGAAAGTACATTTGTAATGCAGTAATTCCAACCTTGCTTATACTGTGATAATATAGTAGCTTTTAAAAGTGAATGTGTACTGGGTTATACATTCTAAAAGTATGAGATAGTAATTATTTTGACCTTCTAAGTATAGGGAAGTATTGATATACCTCAGATGTCTGTTAATAAAATGTCTGTGTTATAAGTGTATAAATATAAGCTTTAAAAACTTTTATTGGTGATGGTAAGGACAGTTCCAGAAGCAAAATCTTAAAATCTCTTGGGTTGTTCTCTGCAAATTTGAACTGATTGCATTAGTTTATTACAAAGGAATTTGGTCATTTAGATATGATCTTTAAGAAAACACAACACAGAAAAATGGAAAGTCCCAAACTTTAAAAATCATTTTGCTGTGACATTTAAGCATGAAGTAAACATAGCTTAGAGTTGTTGGATTCTGTGTTGTTTTTATTTTAGCTTTTTGTGATGGGTTAGGAACTATTCCCCCAAACACACACTACTTGAAGTTACCCAGACTACTCAGATGGTTGAAAGATGAAGCTGTATTTATACCATGGCAAAACATACAAGCCTTTATACATACTATATACAAGTATTTACAATTATATACAAGTAGAAATAATATAGAAATCCCAATTCCCTCCTGGATAAAGTAGATTGCCTAGAAGGGCTCAAAACTAGCCCCCTTTCTCTGTTTCCTCTCCACTCTATCTCAGACTGAGGAACACAAACAAAGGACACCTTCTGTGCAGTGTGCACATGCAGCCCAGACAGCCAACAGAGTCCTGGGCTGCATCAAGAGCAGTGTGGCCAGCAGGGCAAGGGAGGGGATTCCCCCANTTAATGACACAGACCAGACAGGGAAAAGAACAGGGCAACATCGCAGGACAAAGTGAAAGTATGCTGTTCCTGTTTTGCCTTTTTATCCCTCTCAGCAAGCCAATCAATGATATAGACATCATAATTATTTTATTTTCACAACCAATGATCTAATTTCTCTCATCAAAATATTCCAATTAGCCTCAAACCAGCACGCTTTTGGCTGTAAGGCCATATTAAGACTAAAAGCTAGATTAAGTGATTTTTAAAAACTAGTATCATGAAAATGCATCAATAAACTGAAATTTCTATATTTTCTCATAAAAATCTTCAGATTTTTGATCAGTATTAGCACTGAAAAATGAATGAGAAATTGATAGTGGGACTTTCAAAATTATTTATTGGCCTAACCATTAATTATTAAGGTCATTGAATGATTTGTCATGGTCTAATGGGAGCAGTTGGCCATGATATTTAAATTACTGTAGCACTGGCCAGGGGACTTCCATCACCCTGAAACTAGATTTGATTATCTGTGTTTGCCCACTGATCTGCTGATTTCCTTATTCTCTGGTCCTTAGACAGAACTCCTTCATCTGACCAAAAAGGCTATTATCATGTGAGGAGTCACCAAAATCGTTGCTAGTTTATGCAACTTAGTTTTGATGTAGCAAATAGTTGACAAAACTCCAAAACTTTCAGAAACACACAGAAAACATCAACACAGGTGGGACTTCCAGGGGTATTGAGTCCTTAAGGGAGAAGTCAGTTTAGAAAAGGGATGCATAAATATTGAGCTATTCAAATAACTGAGTTTATTATGTTCATTCACTCTCCTTTAAACAACTAATTAGAAAGTCTGTGCTAAAGACTATTCATTTAAAAATCTTTACAGAAGCTGTAGGATTGATGAGAATTATATCCTGTATACACGATCTGTATTCAAACATGGCAAGTCACAAATCATTTTAATATGAAAGTAATAGCAGTGTAATAAAAACAGGTGAGATACCTTTTTGTATCCCCCAAACCCTACATCATTCCTGGTGAATAATTGCATTAACCTTCTTTATCTAAAAGCAACAGCTACACCAATATATCAACTCTTGCAGCCTGAGAACTAAAAGGTAAGGATCCTTTTCTGTGCATATATTTTTTTCTTGCTTTTTAGTTCTGGTTTTGGATCCACTATATAATGAGGGCAGCAGCTAAAAAATAATATGATGTATATGTTTCCAGAATACCTAGTATACAACCCATAAATATTACTGAACTTTCTGAGTTTCCTCCTTAATGTGGCATGTGTTGCTCCATTAACTTCAGCTGCACAGTAAAAGAAAGTTTAGTTCTTTATTTCTTGTACTGATATTATTCTTTCACTTCTTTGGCCTCCTCTCTTGCAGTCTCAGAATAATAGTGGTTTTTTTGTTCAGTTAAGCATGAAGGCATAGAAGCAGTGCTTCAGTAGGGAGAGGCTGATACTGGTGGGAAGAGAATTTCAGAACATCTGGGAACCAGTCTTTTTGTCACCAAAATCCATAAGAAGTTTATCACCAACTTCAGGAAGAGTGGATTAAAAAGTGAATGCTCTCAAAAATCCCCAATAAAAAGTAGCCCTTTCTTCCTCCTTTGTCTGCTGTACTGCTCCCCTCCCTTATTCTTCTGATTCTCTTGATTAATTTCTTTTGAGAGTTATCCAGCACATACATAACTTTAAATGGAATTTTCAGAATGCAAGAAGCATGTGCTGAACTAGTGTATTTATACATGAAGTAGAAAATATAGGTATGCTATACTAAAAGTATATTACAATAGTACCACTAAGAACATCAGAGAAAGTGATGTGCTTTAAGAAACTAGACACTGAATTCTAAATTTAGTTATCTAAACATTTATTTTTGCATTACATCCACTAAATGCACACAGCACTACACAGAAATATTTGTATTGTTTATATTGAGATGGAAAAATTTTAAATGTGAGGTTTTTTTTAAAAAAAACAAACAAATAATTAATTGATTTGTTTTTGTTTTAAATGTTCTGTTGATTTAATATTTTCACAGGTATATTAGGCCAATACTGTTAAGCTGTATTCTAAAAAGAAATGGCTATTTCATTGTTGTATTTATTTCCATATACTTAACACAAAAGAATAATTATTTGGAATCAAGTGCTGACTAAATGCATCAAGCAAGATGTGATTCATCTACTTAGTGTAAGGGATGGGAGATTTTATTTTATTTCGAGGTATATATATGTATGTATGTATTTGTTTTCTGTCCATCATATTTTATTCTCTGTGTCACCTCTCTTACTCTGTGTTCTTATGTAGGGAAGTTACACCTAGTCACTTTCCCATCTGCTGAGAAAAATGCTGCAAAAATTTTGCATCATCACTATCATCATCATCATCACCACCACCACCACCACCATTGTCATCATCATCATCAGCGTCACATGTATATCACAATGTTAAGAGCTAATGCTGCTAAAATCTGCATCTGAGAGGTAATCAGAGAGCTGTGGGATCAAGACAATGGGCACGATTTGGATCCCTGAACATATCATCTAGTGACATTTTAGAAACCCAAAGTATTTCCTGACTGGATTCCATACAACTCAGCAGAGGAATGTGCATCTTGCAGGAACTGTAGCTTCTCTGTGTAGGTTCTCTAGACATTGAGGTTTAGATAGGAGAATCCTGCCCAGTTAATCAATACTGATCTGTAAAGTTTTGAAGAGGGTGGCGAGAGGAACAAGGAACATCCACCACGGGATGTAAGAATGATGTAAGAACGATGTAAGAACTCCTGAGGTAGTGGATGCTCCCTCCCTGGAGGTGTTCAAGGCCAAGTTGGATGAGGCCTTGAGTGACCTGTACTAGTGAGAGGTGTCCCTGCCTATGGCAGGGGGTTGGAACTAGATGATCCTTGAGGTCCCTTCCAATCTTACCATTCTATGATTCTACGATAGGTTTCTAATGGCCATATTGAGGAAGCATTACTGAAGCACCACTTCTTTTTTTTTTTTCTCCCCAGGATTTCTTATTTCTTTTTGTACAAAACTAGTGAGGTGATATTTTCAAGGTGACTTTGAAATCAAGTTAATTCACAACCTGTCATAAACTGTTGCTTAAAATAACTGACTCTAGAGATTTTCCATTCTATTGCAGAAATAAGTAAATAAGAAAATACATAATCTAAAAACCAGCTCTAGTTGCATTTTTAAACTCACAGTTCAGAAGAATGTTGCTAATTAAAAGGTATACATGTCAATTTACAATGGCCTATTTCTTTTGATATTCTGTATGCAAATAGTGTTATAGTTATTATGAATTAAAATAAGGTAATAAAAATAACTAATTAAAGCTCCTGATCATTAGAAGTGTTTGAGCTTTGATGATTAAAGCACCAGTGGACTTAGATGCTGTACCTCCAGTGTGCCCAGCAGGCTCATCAGCAAAATTCATTCCATTGTTCATTTCTTAAGATTTATAGCCGATGCAGTGCCAGCTCCCAAGACATTATCCAAGCAGCTCATTCAAAGGTGGTTGTTTCACCCTTGTTGATTGATATTCCACATACAGTCTTATTTTTATTCCTCCTTTCCAACCTCACATTGAACTTGTTGGCTCCGTGTTACTCCAGCCTGAACAGCTACAGAAATTTGGCACGGTAAGGGGAGACAGTTGGAGAGAGCTATGCTTTTAAAAAGTAGCTGTTCTACTGCTACAGCATAAAGATGTTCTTTTCTGGCTCTTGATATTCCTGAGTGGTAAACAGCTGTATCAGGCTTTCTGAGTGATTGATAGCTCTTTTCGGTTCGGATAGGGGAGAAGGTATTACTTGGTAAAGAGCTCTGTCTGTGTTTGTGCGCTCAACTTTTTCAAGGACTGCTGTGACCTGATCATTCCTGTGGATTAGGAGGTACAGGAAGCTCCAGTTTTGGTTAACTAACTGTTGATCCCAGTCCTTAAATTTAAATATGTCAGAAAGAAAAGAACTTTAAGCAAAAAAGTAAATTCTAGCTTTTGATTCTGCTCTAGCAGAAATTGCTAGAATAAATTCTTTAGATTTCAGATGGAAGCAGAACCATAATTATATTGAATTTTCCTCTGTATCTTGAAACTAAATAAAATAAACACAACATTAGGAGACAATCCTGCTTGAAACAACAATTTTTTCCCATTGCCTAGGTACCTTTCCAGCCTGCAGAGGTACTAGTAAATCTGCAGGAAACTGCATATTCTATGCAGCAAAGAGTCAGCAGAGTTGGAGAAGTCAGGTATGTGTAAGTAGAAGAGAGATTTCAGAAACCGCTCTGAAAATCCTGCTGTATTTTTTTCCCTCTGGACTGTGGTTGCTCTTGTCATTATAGTGTCTGGCTACAGAATCCTTTAGACAATGATAGAAAGCTACTCTAGGGAAAATTCCATACCTCTCACTTTCACATCTTCTCATGAACCGATTGGTCAGTCAATGAACAAGCTAATTGGACCTTTAAGACTTTGTAAGGCATTGAGTACTCAGTGCTGAGTTGACAGAGAATTTTTTTTTAAGGAAGAATTTTTGAGAGTAATAAACTTTCTCTTTTTTTTCCTTATTTGAGCAAAGTTTCTCAAAATCCAGTCCGGTGTCTGTGTGGATAGTAAGGAAGGCATCAGAATAAACACTGTTGCAAAGAGACAAACAGCATTAGGAGATCCAGCTTTAATTTACTTTCTTGCTCTACATTAAGATCAATTTTTTTAACATAGGTCTTCAATATGAATATAGGGTATCTAGCTAGGAAATGTTAGATTTTTGTTTGGGCTACAAAGAACCCACATGTTCAAGATATTACTGTCCAAAGAAATGTCAAAGTGTACTGAAATGGCAGTAAAATGCTCTTACACCAACTCCAAGGTTTTCTTAGGGAGGAGAATGAAATTAGGTAAGTGTAATGCCTCCTGGTTATTCCTTAATCTTTTATCGTTGTTTAGCTTTCAAGAACAGTGCAATTGTGAACAGACAAAAAAATCTAATCAAAACAAGTAGCTCATTAATTACAGACTACAGTAACCAGCTTTCAGGTGCTTTGTTTCCAAGTCAAAGAAGGAATTAGATTATGAAACAAGTGTGAGAGTCAGTACCTAAACAAAGAACTGAAACAAGCAAATATGAAAATCCCTCGTAACAGGCTGCAGCCCAACACCCTATCTTGATGGTGTCATAGCACATCTATTAGAAACAAAATAGAAAAAATTGGAAATAAATTGATAGGCTATCAGACAAATGTACATGTCTTTGGGAGATGCCATGCCTGAGGAGGTGTCAGGCCTTAATCCCTGTGTCTCTGGAGTGCAGAGTGAAATATTTCTCAGGATGCCAAATATCCCCAGAAAACCATTTGGAATCAGGAGAGTGTACATGTTAAATATCCATGTTTGGAAAAATTAAGTGCAGAATTGCATAGAAGAATCCACAGAATAATTTAATTTTTATTATATTGTGAACTGCCATGTACAGATTTTGTGTCTTACATTCACAAGC
The DNA here is from genome assembly GCA_013399055.1 of Ramphastos sulfuratus. Lineage (NCBI taxonomy): Eukaryota > Metazoa > Chordata > Aves > Piciformes > Ramphastidae > Ramphastos > Ramphastos sulfuratus. The sequence continues at coordinate 56,247 of WBNM01041454.1, forward strand.
ATTAAGAATGTAGTTTTGACAAACTCTTCCAGGTTGCTATACTACGAAGTGTTTGTTAAGTATCTGAATGAGGACTGCAAATCTATGAAAAAGGCCTAAAGCAGCTTAGGAATTTCCCTTTCATTTATTTTAATTTGGATCAAGATAAATTTGGACCTTCTATGTATGCACTTATAGGGAAATACATATACATTCATGTAAAGCTGTACCTCTGACGTGTTTGCTGAACGCTGCATGAGTATCTAGTACATATCCTCTCCTGATCAGAAAAACAAAAGATGGAACTAGATGATCCTTGAGGTCTCCTTCCAACCTTACCATTCTATGATTCTATGATTCTATGATCTTCTGCTGTGTACCCTCTTGGAAGCTCTTCTGGTCTTTTGCCTGAAGGATCTTCAAGGAGACTGTGGCAAGATGTATTTCATATGGCACTTCATAGAAGATATGTCTACACCATAGACTGTTATATTAGAAAGCCTGAATGTCTCAAATTACAAGAAAAAAGGGAGAAATGGCAGTCATCAGATGATCAATACATATCTTGCTATTTTTTTTATTAAATAACTAGGAACAAAATGGACAGCTTTTAGATAGATGTAGCAATTAGAACTTAACATTCCAGTCTGTAAGTAAGCCACTTAGAAGCTAGCTTTGAGTGGCAAATGTCCTTTATTTTATTATTTTAAAAAATTTAAAAAAAACTAACAAAAACCAAAATCAAACAACCTTATAGGACATGATTTTTCATTTAATAAATTATTATGCAACTAATCAAACCATCTTCCCAGCAAACAAACCAGTAAAGCAGACTACAGTGGTGGAATATTCTGCACAGATGTCTGACAGTACCATTCTTTGCATACACAAAAGGGAGAGGTTGTTGTGTCTAGTAATGGGAGGGAGATTCCTGAAGGAAACTAAGTGTGAGTTATGATATTTTTCCTTCCAGATACCTCATGTATGAGATTACATGGAGGCAAGCATGTTTAGCCAATTCCTTTCTCTGGAAGGACACATGAAATTGGTTGCTTGCATTTTGGTTCAACAGTTTTCTTCAGGGAGCTTCAAATTTTCTTTGTTTTGTCCTTGGATAATATTCATTGGCATTCTCTACTGACAAATCTTGATGTGCACTTTTAAACTATTTTCAGGTATTTAAGACAGAGCACTAAGAATGACAAAGTTTATATCCCTAACTGTAAACCTGCATTGTATACTTGCTCCTTGCTCTTTCTAACTAAATTAATTTAGTTAGTGTTTAGAATTCAAATATTTTGGGGGTACTCTGGGTTGATTTTGGGCACAGTGAATACCTAAGTCACAATGATCCAGTAACATAAAGACTGTTAATATCCTTTCTTTTTTTTTCCTGAGAGTCTTTAAAACTATGTTGGTTTTGGCAGTAACAAGGATAGCTGAATATCTATTGTCAAGAGAGTCCTACTGAAACAAAACTATTGCTGGAATAATAGCCAAAGACTGTGTTACACTGGTGTGAGGGAATAAAACAAACTACTAGGTCACTTCCTTAGATAATTACTGTTTGTTTGCAAGGATTCACATACTCAAATCCTGGAACATGAAGCTGAAATGTACTAGCTGAACAGAAAGAAATTACTAGTATTGAAAACATTGCATATGGTAATAGGAGCAAACCATAGTGTTAGATGTGTGGCCAGACCAATATCTCCATGAATTAGGTCTTAAGTGTAAAATTGAGCAGTGCAGCCTGTCACTCCGAGATCCAGCTCCCTGACACCTTAAAAATTGTAATTTGTGTAGCATCATGTATGACTTTTCTCCACTCATCCACTTCAGGCAGTGAATATCTTATCCTCACATCTATAAAACAAAGCTGTACATGCAATTCTCCATTAGCTGACAATCACATGCCACTCATCTTTGTGCCATTCATCTCACTGATCCTGTTAAATGCCTAAAATTAAACCATCTCTTCACTGGCACATCTAGGCTCTAATGACTAATCCAGTACAGTTTTTCTACAATCAGCAGAACCTTATCCATGTAATTCTTACAGGAAAAGTTAATACCTTCTGACCCTGAGCATGAATGACAGGACAAGGGGCAATGGGGTTAAACTGGCAGAGAGGAGATTTAGACTGGATGTTAGGAGGAAGTTCTTTCCAGTGAGGGTGGTGAGGCCCTGGAACAGGTTGCCCAGGGAGGTTGTGGCTGCTCCCTCCCTGGAGGGGTTCAAGGCCAGGTTGGACGAGGCCTTGAGTAACCTGTGCTAGTGGGAGGTGTCCCTGCCTATGGCAGGGGGTTGGAACTAGATGATCCTTGAGGTCTCCTTCCAACCTTACCATTCTATGATTCTATGATTCTATGAAGAATCCAAGGCAAAACCATAGGCAGCTTCTTTCTCTTTGAAAAGGTTCTGCTGGCCAAGACACAAGAGCTCTCTCTTCACCCTTTGTCAGTCTGAATACCATTCTGATATCACCATGTGCTACCTAAAAAAACAGGATAAGCGCACTCATATTTCCTTATTCTCTGAGTACCTTAGATCTTCAGGGCAGACAGGTTCTAAGTGAAAGAACACAAAACTTGCACAATATTAGTAAACAACGTCAAAGTTCATGCAAAGAATGTCTTTATAGTAGGAACAGGAGGGTCCAGAAAAGAGTTAGATTTTTTTTTTCATTTTAGATTTTTTCTTTTTTTTCTTTTTTTTTTTTTCCCCTGTTTCTTATATTTCCTCATCTTTTAAAGCTCTTTAGTGATTTATTTGAATACTTCCGAAAGGTAAACACAAAAGGGTCACCTGACATGATTTGGGTTTTTAGAAGAGGGAGTACTTGCAAAAATTGCACAAGCTGTTTAGCGAGGCACAGGGAAGAATTATTTTGAAATGTAATGTTTGTGTCAGTATACTAAGTGCAGAATGACAGTTCTTACCGCTATAATAATACAGCAGGTTCTGGAAACCATTTTGGCAGACATCTTCTACTCACATGCTGTAAAGCAGGCAGGAGGCTGATTTAGCTGGGCACCTGAGGATGCTCTACAAGAGATGGGAAGCTTGTGGTGATGGCATAGCTGCAATCACCGTTCTGGATGTATCGTTCAGAATATGTTCAAGGAAAAGATAAAATGCCAGGGTTGCTCAGCCAGTCCCTGTTGCCATGACAACCGTGGAGAGAATAATTTACATCAGCCTTAAGGCTGCTATATCAGCTCTAGCAAAGGAAAGGATGTAAGACCACTTACAGCTGCTGGAGAAACCACTGCTAATGATACATGTCTCTATGTATGCATGATTCCACTCTATCAGCTAAATAAAATATTGAGGTTACCATTATATGGCTTCAGAATTATGTCAGCAATTGTAAGTACACCAGTGTAAAAGTAAAACCTCAATGTGTAAGAAGGGAGAGGGTTCAGTTTATTTTGTGGAATCAGACCTGTAGCATCACAGTATGTCTGAACTCTGTCCACTGTCTTCCTTTTCCTGCTCCTTGACCTTGTCAAATGCTACTGTGCACCATGCCCACTCTTTTTGCAAATAGTGGCAGCATCAAAGCCAGGCTGCTGGGAGTGAATGTACCCCTTCCTCTAGTCACATCCTTGTCTTCTATAAGCACTCTTTAGACTGCTTTTTGCTCCAAGTTCATTACCTGTAGCAACTCTTAGAGACCGCTCCAGGCTTTGTAGAAACAGCTCACAGATACTAATGAGTTAGCAGAATTCACCATTACCTTTTTTGTTGCTTCTCAAGCAATGCCTTTTTAATGTGAAAGAGCTTGTGCTGCAGAATCAGGATGGTTCTATGTCATTCACCTCTACTTCTGTCACTTCTTTTTCTTGGTGTCTTTCTATTTATGTTGTGAAATAAGCAGCAAAGTGTTGCTGATTTCCATTCAGCTAACTAAACTTTCACTCCAGTTACAGTATGAATCACAGAGAATGATCACTCATATTTTTAAAATGTTCTTTCTTATGATGTAAAATATGCAAGAAATAAGACTTTGCCTGTTTCAGAGGTCAGACTTAACGTATTCACAAATTCACCTTTAATACCTCAACAAGAAGAACACAAGTGATGAGATTGTGGGTAAACAAAAGACATACTCTACTTGTCAATACAGGCCATTCTTTTCTTCTCTTGTAGAAAGAAAAGACTTTGGAGAGCTAAATGCACAATATTTGTCTCATTATGCCCAGCATACTGTTGTTTTGCTTTTTCACAATGGCAAGGTAACCTGCTGACACAGCTTGCCAAACTCCTGCCTCCCTCAGCGGATATATAAGCCAGTCTGATGCAAATGGACTATTGAATTGCATTCACTTGGCAATCCTCCCACACACAAGATGAAGAGCAGCAACTTTGATTTGCAAGGCCTCTTCTTATTTACTTTTTGTGTAGTGCAGTATCTTTTGTTCAAGACACGTAGTCTGAACTGCCAATGTAAGTTCTGCCCAGTGGTCCTGTAGTGAAAAACCTTTTGCCACTGTTAGAGCTAACATTCTGCTAGCAGAACAAGATATATGAACATGTTCCTGAATTCAATGTGTCTGTCTAAATATTTAACAAAAGTCGATACCCAGATATTTTCTAATGTATGGTTGAAACCTGCAGAAGAAAGTTTTGGTTTGGAAGAAACCAAAGGATGTTCTGAAAATGTGTATATTGCTATTGCATATTAATTTGAATATGTTTAAGTGCTTAATATAAACATTCTCCAAAGTGTTGAGTCTGGGTAGGATACTTTGATGTACTTTAGGATTATTTTCCTTCCGTATTTCCTTTTAGGTCTGGTAAGGCTAATCAAAGTAGAGAAAAATACATGCAATTTAATTTTTAAAGGAAGTTCAACTTTAAATGTTAGTAATTTTGAATTTAAAAAGTAAAATTAAAATGATCCAACACCCAGTTAAACATTGCACTCATATTTTATTGCCTTTTCCCAATTTCAGTGACAAGAAAGGAGATATATAAAATCAAAACCCTATGACTGTTTCAGATTTTTGGCTGTCACTTCTTGCTTGGGAATTGGAGTGGACAAAGCTGCAGAAGATTGCAGTTATTTTTGATGGGAAGGGATGACATGTGAGTTGTTCTCATAACATAGTTTTCTCCTCCTTCTCAGGTAAAGCTACAAAATTGGTATAATATATTCCTGTATAATATAATCTGGAAGATAAATTCTGCATCTTGTGGCCTCTGCTTCGTGTTCAAATCGTTCCCAGCAACAGAGTACCTGAGACCAGCTTGGGTCCTCCAGTGACTACAGGAGCACAGGCACACAGGAACATTTCAGGATCTAAAGCACAGACCTAGCTATAAGGTTCAGGAACTTTTAATGAGCTCTGGAATGTAGTTTTGGAGTATTTATAGGCTATGTTTACTGTATTTAATTCCCCCAGCCCTCTTACCATCCAAATAGGTGCAGCTCCTCACAAGGATAATTGCTTCTCCTAGGCTGTGCTGATCACTTCTGTCTGCAGTGCTGCAATTAGAGTAACATTATTTCACTCCTGACTAAATGCAGCATTACTAGAGACGGTAATCTTAACATTTTACCTATCAGTTTCAAAAGGGAGCCAAGAAAGTGTCTGTACCAAAAAGCCAAGAGGTTTATCTGTGTTATATTTTCATGCACTTCTGAGGATTATCAATATAGACTTACAGAGGAAATTGTCCTTACCTCAAATGCTTTCATTTCTTTTAGAAGCATAAGCACTAGTGAACTTTCCTAGGAAACTTATTTCTGCCCTCTCTGTCTCAGTCTCTGTTCCTCTCCTCTCTGTCCATTTTAATCAGACAATTTAGCCACTGAAGCACAGGACAGCAGCTGGGATCCCAGCCTCACCGAGGCACCACATCTACATTTTGATTTTTAATGAGAGAGGGAAAGAAGGATTCCTGTCCCTCCCCTTCTTTGATGTTGATTTTTGTTGGTGTACTTGTCTTCACTAATTCATCTCAGCCACCTCTTTCTCCCTCAGACCCTGACAGGGCCATATATTTTTAGGCTTTCGATTGTCAATTCAATTCTCACAGTTAGGCACAACTCAATTAGGATCCCACCTCCAGTAATTCATCTGACTGGCATTTGTCATCCCCTGACTCACCATCACAGACAGACAGTCTTTTTCTTCTGAACCAACAGACTGCTAAACCAACAGACTGCTATTTTTACCAGCACTCAGAAGCATCAAATGTCAAATAAGTAGTATTGCACCCAGTAACAGCTAGCTGTGTGCTGAGCTATCAGGGCAACAGGAACTTAAAGTACCTCCAACAATGCTTAGAGACATTGTTAAATCACTGTATTCCTTTCAAGACTCTTTTTCTTCACATTGGTGTGTGGAGAACCAATAGCCTACATTTCTTTTAAACTGAAAAACCTAAGAATTGCTGTAGCTGCTGTTCCTGACCTGACCAAGCTATCTACTGTGAACTACTCATAGCAAAGATTACTTTATCTAGTATGGACTTTATCTTAAAGTGCCTGTATCTTACTTGACAGGATATGGCCAGGTTGATTTTCATGGAAGGGCATGTTAAAAAAAAAATAATGTAGAAATAATTAAATTAAGTGCTGATTTTAGAACATGAAGAATTTGAGCTGATGCAGAGGTTTTGGAGTAACAGGATTTCCACACCTGGGCCCTTGACTATGCTATTTCTGCACATTTATATTTACAGACCTCTGAATCTTCTCTCCAGAGCTGTCAAGCTGAAAGAGCAGATGGCAGAGAGGAGGTGGCAGATCAGATGACTGTGTAAGGCCATACCTCTACTTTCCAGTAAGATTCCAATGATATCAGGGCCCCAGTGGAAGGACTCCTTCCCCTCCTGAGTATAATGAATAGTTAACTGCCAGGCTGGCCAGCTGCTTCCAGGACATTCAGTCACAGAGCAGGCAGGGGTCACACTGCAGTACTGCAAAGCAGTGTGGCACAGAAACTTGACAGACCTGGATTCTGCTGCTGCCCTTTTGCAGCTCCAAGTGGACACACTGCATACTAATTTATTCATGCCAGCTTATTTGGTGAGAGGAGTTGACTGAACCATTAGTGTCAACTATGTTAGAAGACAACAGCTGTGGAAGAGTTTTACTGGCAGATTTGGGACACAGGAGAGAGCACTTTGAGGCTAAGAAACTAGAGGTATTTTAAATATCTTGATTCTCCTCTTACAGTGACTACTGACATGAATTCTATGTAGTAAAATAAAAGCACATTTAAGATTAAGAACTGATTATAAAGTTATCACTGTTAGTAGATGAGCAAAATATTACTAGATAAGCAAAATATATTTAAATTTTGCATTCTGTCTTAAGACACTGTGTGTGATGGTTTGGGAGTTCACCACCCCCCCACACTTTGTAAAATGACCCAGACTAGAACTCAGCCTGCTGGAAGTTAAGGAATGAAGCTCTATTTACAGCTTAGCACAATATACAAGCAGATATATACACTATATACAGGAATAGTTACAGAAATATANTCATCTTCCCTTTTAAAGAAGCTGTAACGAGTTTCCTCTCTCCCCCTCCACTTTGTGTGGAGTCAGTATTAGAGTCAAGAGGCCACTAGCATGATGCTATGATACAGCATCTTTCCCTCTAGATACTAAAATTTTAGGTTGGCAGATTTCTCATAAGGGTCATTTTGGGTTATTGGCACCCCCACACTTGTCCATATGCTTGCTGTTTTATTTTATGAAGTTGTGATTAATAAAAAGCATTGTAGGAAGAATTTTGAGCACTAAAGTGTTCTTCTAGACACGATAGCAATGGAAATTTTTACTGCTTGATGACTAAACATAGGTTTCTGGAAGGACACTATGTGTGCAATTCACCTGAAATGCATGTGTCTAAAGAACTAGTATGCAATATATTAACTATGAGTAGAATCATAGAATCATAGAATCAATCAACCAGGTTGGAAGAGACCTCCAAGATCATCCAGCCCAACCTATCACTCAGACCTATCATATGAATAGAGAATAAAGTTGCATTTATTTGGTCATAAAAACAAAATCAGAAAGAACTTAAAACATATGTGTTAAATCAGAGTGGCTTCTGTTGCTAAAAGCTTGATATGACAGATGGTCAAATATCTGACTGTCTGTGACTAAACATGTTAGACATGAAACTAATGGCTACTGGTACCCAGCAGGCTTCAACTGTGGAAACTTGTAGCATGCTTTAGGATTTACATTGTGAATCAAGGTGTGTTACCAATTGCAGAGAGCAGGTTACAGTAAAAAGGTGAAATTAGCATCATTCATAAATAAATTTTATTGTGAAATGTGTAGCCATAGCCACAAAAAATTGCATTTCTTCTAATGCCTAGAATGTCTAGTGTGTGCATCTGCCTTGGAGGGTCTGAGTAAAGGCTTGGCACCACTACAACATGAAAGCAATACTTGAGAGCTCCAGAATTTGTGTCTAGATTTTAGACAGATCCCACTGAGCTTTTAATGCTCAAAATACTCTTAGTGTAAAATTTGATGAACATTTTACTTAAAATCTTTCCCACACAAATCACATTTAGGAATAACTCTTTTGCCATTCAGGTCTTTGCATCTTTTCAACTCAAGTAGAGGGGCAGTCTGCAAGAACAACCATTTAGATTCTACATAAGGCATAGAGCAGTCAAATATCTGTTCAATTACCTGTTTCAAAGACAGGTAAAGTCTTTATTTGAACAGCCCAACTAGATCTAAACATCTCTTTATTTTATTACTAGCCCTTTAGGACAGATAGGTATAAATCTTTGCTTTCTGTAAAAACAACTAAGTTAGTGTTGGGAGGACTTCAGGTTCCATTTGTAAGTCTATCTTTTCATTCAAAGTGCCTATGATCTGGAAAATTCTGGCTATTTCTTAATCTAAAGAAGATAGTATTTCCCACTGTAAAACTGATTGTTGGCAATTTTCTGGCTTGTATAATTCTTCTCACTCCAAAATACTTTCATTTATCAATTTTGGTTGGTTTGTTTGCCTTTTTTTTTTTTTTTGTTTGGTTTTTTGTTTTTTGTTGTTTGTTTGTTTTGTTTTTGTTATTTGGTTGTTTGCTTGCTTTTCTCTTGTCATTGCTGGCCATATCTTGTGGCAAATGATAGCTGCTCATGGATGAGTATTATAGGAATGTTCCCTTTTTCAGCTTAGAAGTGTTGCTTGTCTCAGTGTCCTGAATCAGGTTGTGGGAACTTAAAGGAGAGTATGAAAGCTACAAACTATAAACTGTCCTAAAGGACCTCATTTTTTAAGACTCCACTAAGTTGACAGCAGTGCAACCAATTTGCTAATATTGAACTAAGGTAATTACTTCTGATGACTGTATTCTACAGTTCTGCCTTTCTTACAACTCTTACAGCATTTTCCCTACTTATCCCTACTCTCCCGTCTCTGTTTTACACTTTCCACTCTCTGTTACATTAAACAGTTCAGTAAGCAATTTCCTCTTCATGAGGAGATGTCTGTTTTTAAAAGCTTCTTCACCTGATAGGCATCTCAGTGTTTATTTCTATGAAGAAGACATTTCCTGAGTGACCTGATTCTTCTGTTTAAATGAGGTTAGAGAAAAGGTCAGGATCAAACACTGACTGTCTGAAACGAGTCAGGTATGCAAAGGATGTCCGTAAAGACAAGGTAAAGAACAACATGTCAATACCCACATCTGGCTCAGTCCAAGTTGATATTGCACTAGGGGATTGAGCTAGAATTACATTATTGATGCTTGCCCTATGTCTTCTGATCATTGGCAATAAACCAAACACACCAATAATGATTTTGGGTAGATAATGTGCTCTACGTGTTTCAGAAATATAAAGTAAGTTAATGTTACAATGGAAGAAATCTTTAAATTGCTTTACCATTTGTCAGAGGGTCTTTCTACTTGACAGAATACAGCATTTGTTTTATGTAGAAAGTTTGAAGACAAAATTAGACAGAAAAAGAAATATAGAACTACTTAACATCTCTAGTTTTTCTGGGATGAACCCCTCCCTCAACACAATTACTTTTGAAAATGATATATTAACACCAATTATGTAGAAAATTTGATAATGACATTCAGAGGTGAATTTAATGTCTGTGCTTAGTTGAAAGCCAATTTAAATGGATAAAATCTTCTGCTTCCTCAAGCTGGTAGCCTGTATCTTTCATCATTGTGTTTAAAGTCAGCTTCATCATTAATCAAACATTGTACTTGTGTGTGAATTACTCCATCTCTTCCCCAGCACATTTTGTATACTATGATTGGGGCACCCAACTGACAAACACTGAGTGGAGCTGTATTTTAACATTGCACATATATTCTGTCTGAAATGTTCTTATTGCATTCATCAGAACATCAGGGCTGCAAATCAGACCAAGATGGTAAGAAAAGAGAGGCTTAGCAAGAAGAAAAAGAATTACAAAGTGTTGCTGACAAAACATAATTTTGTTTTTCGAGGACTGGAAAATCTGATTGATTTTGCTTTCCTGGGTGAGACTTCTGAAGAATCTAAAATCATTGAGCCTTCCATCACTGGAAGACCTGTTCTAACAGACCAGCTCTACCCTGCTACCAGACATTTAAAAGTGGTATGGAAAACTTCAAACTTGATCTTCCATTACTTGCTTGAGCATTTGATCCAACATTTCCCAAACTCCCTAGAATGTATAACTCAATAAATGACAACTATTTGATCTTTGGACTTAAAAATACCAAGGCTATATGTCTAATAGGAGACAGTTCATTGGCTAAAGCCTATGTGCTATACATTAAATTAATATCTTAAGTTTCAGGAAGATTTTATGTAACCTCACTATAGAAATTCACTAGTGTAAATTAGTTTAAAAGGCATTGGATTTGTCTTCCTTTCATTTTTGTTCTGATGTTATTAAGTACAGAAATCTCCATCTAGATCAATCCCAAGCACAAATATAGGCTGGGTGGTGAAGGGCTGGAGAGCAGCCCTGAGGAAAAGAACCTTGGGGTCTGGGTTGATGAAAAACTCAACGTGAGCCTGCAGTGTGCGCATGCAGCCCAGACAGCAACAGAGTCCTGGGCTGCATCAAGAGCAGTGTGGCCAGCAGGGCAAGGGAGGGGATTCTGCCCCTTTACTCTACTCTCATCAGGTCCCATCTGGAGTACTGTGTGCAGTTCTGGAGCCCCCAGCACAGGAAGGACATGGAAGTGTTGGAGTGGGTCCAGAGGAGGGCCACAAAGATGATCAGAGGGCTGGAGCAGCTCTCCTATGAGGATAGACTGAGAGAGTTGGGGCTCTTCAGCCTGGAGAAGAGAAGGCTTCAAGGAGACCTTAGAGTAGCCTTCCAGTATCTGAAGGGGGCCTACAGGAAGGCTGGGGAGGGACTATTGACAAGGTCTTGCAATGACAGGACAAGGGGCAATGGGTTTAAATTGGTAGAGGGAAGATTCAGACTGGATGTCAGGAGGAAGTTCTTTGCAGTGAGAGTGGTGAGGCACTGGAACAGGTTGCCCAGGGAGGCTGTGGCTGCTCCCTCCCTGGAGGTGTTCAAGACCAGGTTGGACGAGGCCTTGAGTAACCTGTACTAGTGGGAGGTGTCCCTGCCTATGGCAGGGGGTTGGAACTAGATGATCCTTGAGGTCCCTTCCAACCTTACCATTCTATGATTCTATGATTCTATGATCTTTCTTTGTGTAACAAAGAGGAATTCCATTGTATGACAGCCAGCTCAGGATTACTGAAAACTGGTAAGGCAAGACCAGTGACACTGGCTATATGGTTAATTTAATGCAAACTTTCTCTAATTATCTACTTTTAATTTAATAAGCTCAACAGTCCTTACAATTCCTTTTAAGCTATCTTTTTGCAAAATTCTTTTCTACAGCTTTTCGTAGTCCTTCCAGTAACAACAGTCCAAATCCCTCCCTCACAAAATGGAAGGATCCGGTATCTAGTTAAGATTATCTCTTTCATTCTCTGGTACTCCTTAAAAAATAAATACATGTAATTGCTTATTTGCTATTCTTCTTATATTTGTGTGCTTGGCCATTATTTGGATTCTGATTGTTGTGTTCGTTTAGGCAGGCAAGATCACAGGGTCAGAGCTTTGTTGCTTGCCTTTCTTTGTGATAACAAAAGAATACAAAGTAAGTCTTATCTTAGAAGAGTATACGAAGAGTATACTAAGAGTGTAATGAGAACAAAGAACAGGGAACAACATCTTCCTTTGTCCAGGATTCAAAATCTTGCAGACAGTTTATGACCCAGGAAACTGTATCTCTTCTTCCTTTATATCTTTAATATCTGGTGTCTCTCTGTTTTTCTCTGAGTTTTCTGAGTCATACATCTAGTTTCATCAGCTATAGTCAAAGCCCATCAGTTTGTAACTTCGGCCTCAGTGTCTTCTTGGTCATAGAATCACAGAATCATAGAGTGGTAAGGTTGGAAGGGACCTCAAAGATCATCTAGTTCCAACCCCCTGCCATAGGCAGGGACACCTCCCACTAGTACAGGTCACTCAAGGCCTCATCCAGCCTGGCCTTGAACATCTCCAGGGAGGGAGCAGCCACAACCTCCCTGGGTAACCTGTTCCAGTGTCTCACCACCCTCACTGTAAAGAACTTCCTCCTAACATGCAGTTTAAATCTCCCCTCTGCCAGTTTAAACCCATTGCCCCTTGTCCTGTCATTGCAAGACCTTGTAAACAGCCCTTCCCCAGCCTTCCTGTAGTCAGGTATTTCCAAGCACCACAACAGATATTAGATCTTCCAGATTTCTGGTTATTTAACTTCTTAGGGAGGCACTAATAAACTATTTCATCTGATCTAGATGGAAGATAGCTAGAAGCTTGTTCACTTTAACAAGATTTGTCTTTTTTTACAGATCAAATACGTCTTTACTGACACAAATGCTTCCAGCATGATTGCATATTTTCCCAATTAATTCTGTTATATAAATCTCTCCAAAATTCCTAGGAGTGGGAGGTTTAGAAACTGCTGGGTTATTTCTGAAGATTATTTATAAGAGACTGTTATACACATTCTGTGAGACAAGCCACACAAATGGGTCATTCTGGAAAGTTAAAAATAGAAAATATATCCTCACTTCTTGGCACTATGCTAATTTTTGTTTGGCAAAAGCTTTTGTTCTGCTCTTTAGTCAAAGAAAATTGGAAAACTTCTTTATATTAAGAAAAAACAACAAAACCCAGTCTTGAATGTGACTTCAATATACAGTGAACGTGTGAAATTAAACAAGAAGGTAATGAATATGGATTAATTCAGCGCCTTAATTTGGCAATTTCACTGAAAGAGATATTCTTAGTTTTTTTTGTATAGATTTCCCTCAAATAGCAGCACTTTCACAATTGCCAGCAAATTTATATTCATATATTTTTATAGTTCCATGAGTCGATCAATCAATAGCAGATTAGCGTGCAATAAAATATGTATGAAAGGATTATGAGCTACGCCAGGGCTGGAGTTTCATCTTCAGGAAAAAGGCAAATAGAATGTACAAAGTAAAGAATTGGATAGATAGTGGGATGAGAAGGTTGTAGCAATGACATGTCCTGGTCCTTTCTAAATCCATTACATGTTCTTGGAAGTCAAATCTTTTCTCCAGTGGTTAGGGGAAGATACCTGCTGCCATGCCAAAGAGAAAGGGACAGGCTTATGATGACATTGATGCTTTCGCCCGCAAGATAACTGCTCCTACAGCTCTATTTTGAATGTGGGAAGATGTCCTGGTAAGTCTTATGCTTTACTTTTTATTTGTGTTAGTCCAACCTTGAGTTTTGATCTGAACCAACCGTGTGAACTAGGTTCCAAAAAGCATCACTGTATTAAATCTTTGAACAGTGGAATACTGGGCTGTATGGGGACCAGTCCTCAAAAAAAAATAGCTGACTAATAAATTAGTGAGACTAGACAAAAGGCTGAGATAAAGTATTTGTCATTATTGGTTTTCTGTATAAAATGTAAACATTTAAGTATTTTCTTAATTTAAAAAATGTTTATTTTTATATTACTTTTCAAAATATCAGAGCAAAACTTTTTATTTGTTGTCACAGATATTTCCCATTAAAATAAATTGAAACAATATTGCTTTGGTTGCTTAGTAACAACAACAAAATGTTGAAAAGAAGGACTCCAGAGTGGGTAAAACACAATGATATTTACATGAATAGAGTAAGAGGCTTCTTCTTGTCTTGGTGACAAGTTCACCACACTAGCACATTTAAAATGTTTGCTGTTTGAAATGCTGGCTAATTTTGTGTGATAATATTAATTTGTCTGTGTACACCCACACTGCAGGAGCAGAAACATTCAATGTGTGGTGTTTGTGGCACTCTGAATATTCCAAAGGCCTGTCTATGTATACTTGTGAAAGTTGACTACTATATCTACTATATCTATCTTTCCTTTGCAGTTTGTGACAGTCTTGTACTTTTATCATAGCAGTTAAAATATTTTTCTTAGGAACAGCATTTTTGGCTAGTGTCACACAGTACACTAACTCACTGCAAGTATATGCAATACATTTTTCATCAGATTGTCACAGAATTTCAGTAATTCAATATAATTCACAAAACCAGCAGTTCACTTTAGGACTTGCTTATAAGCATTCATATATCTGCTTGCATAATGAACGTCGCTAGAGTTATTATTGATATTTTATATAATCATTTTTTGAGATAAAATTTTTGCTGTTTGCCTAGCCACAAACTGCATATTTTCAACACCCACGTACATTCACTAAAACTGACAGCTTCTTTCTGATAAATCATGTCTGTCGATTGGCAGCAGTGCAAATAGTAAAATAACACAACAGCAATCACAGAGCACTTTTACTGCTTATTTGACAGGAACAAGATATGCCCTGGTATTTCAAACCCAATCCTATACATTGATGCATGTGAACAAGCCCCTCAGGTTAATAAGATGCCTCAAAGATGCCATTTTGCAGCAAACAGATGTGATTGCAGATTCAGAAGAGAAGGTTTAATATCATGAACCAAATTGATTTTTTTGGGGGGCTAGCAATGGGACAATTTGTCCAAACTGAATCTGAAAATACATTGCAGGGTATACGGTCAACAATGGCAGAAAATAATTTCAGATTCTCCATTTTTAGAGGGAAGAGTGAAGGTAAGAACAGGCAAAGAAAATAGAATCTTCTTTCATGTGAAGGAACATATGTTCTTTTGCAAAGGTAATGAGTGGCTCTTAAGAGAAGTTATGCTGATAATTTTTGAAGAATGTGTTCTACTAATAAACTATAGATAGGTGGAGGAGAGGGAAGGAGGAAAAGGAATGCATAAAGGTATAAGTCGTACATGCACATGTGTGTTTGTGTTCCTACTGTATGTTAAAGAGAGCACAGTGAAAAAGACAAATGAGTGACAGGGACCACGGAAAGAACTTGACTGAGATAGAAGGGTAAAGCAAAGAGGAAAAAAAATCCCTCTCTGCTTCATTACTAGTTAATGCTCAGAAACTAGAAAAAAAAAGAATGACATCCCCTCAGACCACAGCAAATATAGTCCACCAAAGACACTAAATATTCTTTGCAGGTTTAAAAAATTTTTTTTCCTATAATTCTGTGGTCAATGTATGCACCCAAATTACTACACTTACTTTTGTAAAACTGCTTGACATCTTCACAGTCTTTCACATACCTGGATGACTGCTTCCAGCTCTGAGGCCCCAGCGTAAGAAAGATGAAGACCTGCTCAGGCTGGTCCAGAGGAGGGCCATGAAGATGATCAGGGTGCTGGAGCACCTCTCCTATGAACACAGGCTGAGAGAGAGTTGGAGTAGCTCAGTCTAGAGGAGAGAGAATGCTGTGGGGAAACACTGTAGTAGCCTTCCAGTACCTAAAGGAGGCATACGGGAAAGATGGGGAGGCACTCTATGAGGGAGTATAGCGATAGGATGAGATGTAATGGTTTTAAACTGCAAGAGAGTACATTTAAATCAGATATTGGGAAGAAATTCTTTACTGTGGGGGTGACAAGGCACTGGAGCAGGTTGCTCAGAGAAGTTGTGGATGCCTTTTTGCTGGAAGTGTTCAAGGCCAGACTGGATAGAGCTTTGAGCAATGTGTTTTAGTGGAAAGCGTCCCTGCCTATGGCAGGGAGATGGGAATTAGATGACCTTTAAGGTCCCTTATCAAGCTTAGTGTTTGAAGTGTGTTGGTTTCCATGCAATAGAAGATGTTTACTTTCATAGTAATTGGTGTGATAAGTGATAAACACCTAAGTGCTTCTCCTGATAAGGGCAGAAAGCTGAGCGCTCTGCTGGATCAGGCTTGTGAAAAGAACTGCCCAGTTATTTTACAAATATTGTGTAGCAGCTTAGGATTTATTTATTTTTGGGGAAAAGAAAGAGTTTACACTGATGCTTTTCTGGAATATTTTCTCTCCATCTATCAAATATGAATTCAGTTTAATGGCATCCAATTCATGGAATGTGTGATTTTCATTGGACAACATTAAGTTCAGAATAGGTTGTTGGATACAGGGAGAGAAAGATTTTCTTTTCAAGACCGTCTAGTTTTTGGGGTACTTGCCTACGATAAGTAGGCTACTTGTCTACTATAGGCCTGCTAAGCAGTTCTCATCTGAGTGTTTGCATGTTGCTTTCTCACATTTAGATAATTTCATATATTAGTAGGTTATTGGCTATCTAAGGACACTATTTGAATTTGAGCACTTACTTATTTTCTGTGCAGGAATTAAATCATTAAACTTTTAGTTATGAGTGCTTGTGCAAAATCTAGGAATGCCATGTTCCCATTCCCTTATGAAAGGCAGGCCCTGTCTGACTGATTTGATTTCCTTGTACAACAAGGTGAACCACATAGTAGACATTGTCTACCTGGACTATAGTAAAGCTTTGACACCATCTCTCACAGTATTGTCCTTCAGAAACTCATGGCACAAGTCTTGGATAAGTGCAGTCTGAGCTAGATGAAAAAATGGCTGCATGGCTGGGCCCAAAGGGTGATGGTGAATGGAAAGAAATCTGGCTGGTGCCCAGTCACTGGTGGTGTCCCCCAGGGTTCAGTACTGGGGTCCACACTGTTTAATATCTTTATTAACGATCTGGATGTGGGGATTGAGTGCACCCTCAGTAAGTTTGCAGATGACGCCAAGCTGTGTGGCTCCATTGATCTGCCAGAAATTAGGGAAGCTGTACAGCGGGATCTGGACAGGTTAGACCAATGGGATAAGGCTAACTGCATGAAGTTCAACAAGTGCCAGGTTCTGTACTGGGCTCACAGCAACCACACAGACACAGGGATGTGTGATTGGAAAGCTGCAACTTGGAGAGGAACCTGGGGATGTTGGTTGATAGTCAACTGAACATGAGTCAGCAGTGTGCCCAGGTGGCCGAGAAAGCCAATGGCATCCTGAATTATACCAGAAACACTGTGGCCAACAAGAACAGGGAGCTGATCATCCTCCAGTAGTCAGCACTGGTGAGGCCACACTCAACTATTGTGTTCAGTTCTGGGGCCCTCATTATAGGAAGGACATTGAGGGGCTGTAGTGTGTCCAGAGAAGGGCAGTGAGGCTGGTGAAGGGCCTGCAAGGAGTGTCTGAGGGAGTTGGGGTTATTCAGTCTGGAGGAGGCTTAGGGGAGATCTCATCGCTCTCTACAACTACCTGAAGGGAGGTTGGACCAGGGAGGGGTCCAGACTCTTCTGCTTGCTGGCAAGCAACAGGACTAGAGAAAATGGTTACAAGCTATGATAGGAGAGGTTTAGGTTGAATATTAGGAAATACTTACTCAGTGAAAAGGCTATCAAACATTGGAATGGTCTATCCAGGGCAGTGGTAGAATCACCATCCCTGGAGGTTTTCAAGTAGCGTGGGAACATGATTTAGTGTTGACCCTTCAGTCCTGGTTCAGAGGTTGGACTGGATGATCTTTACAGTTTTTTCTAACCAGATATAGTCTGTGATTTTGTGATTTCTTTTCATAAAACTTTTTATTCTACTATTCATCTGAGAAGTAAGCCATTTAACTTCTTTCTAGTTTATCATCACAATGAAAGACTGGTAGTCAGAAGGTAAATGACAAGAAAATTGACAGTGAACCAGAGTTAAGCAGTAATAGCAATAAATCAAGTTCAGATTTCTTTTTTCCTTTTTCATGCATTTATTCTTAAAACAAACATTTGTAGTGCGCTTTGGGAAGCAATTGGTTTAACAGTAGATACTTGAATTATAGACAACACAAAATGGCTTTGTAAATACCCTTATTTAGAGCACAGTTAGCATAACTGCTTTCATACAGAAAGTCTGAATTATTCTCTGAAGGGAGGATATATTTTCTTTCAGAAGAGAATTCAATAAATTGTGCTTTGTTGGCACTTGGCAATTTCCTAGGCAGGAAAGGCAGGCTAAGCAATACTGTCATTGTAAGTGTTGGTACTTCCAGTGTAATAAGAACTTGCAGAGGAAAAGTATCCATTGAAGGATGTCATGCCAACTTGATAAGAAATCCTCTACAGCAATAATTAATGCCTTGTGAGCTCAGGAACAAAGACAAAATTTCACAAGGATTTTTCAGAAGTTAAGCAATAAGAAAGTATTCCACAGAAATCTTAAATAATGCATTGTAAGAGTCCAGGAAGTTTCAAATATTTCCCCAGACTGCACATTTTAGTATAGCAATAATTTCTGCCCATGCTTTTCAAATAGTCACATCAATGCCTCTGAACGATCGCCTTGATTTAGTTAATGCTTCATTCCATCTGGCCATCAGAGGTTTGTTTCTTTGAACTCAGAAATACATTGTAGTTTATCATAATCAATCTTTATTGCTAATGATCTACTAAGATGAATAACAGAAATACATTTCTTACTGGATGTGAGTGGTCTGTTAGAAGCATGTTGCAGGAAAAAGTACTGAATCCCTTTTCATCACCAGTTGAACTGTCATAGTAAGAGACTAGAAACTAAATTTATGTTTGTTTTTTTTTTTATATATGGAGATAAACATTTGTGGTAAACATTATTTGAAGACTATAGAGAAGTTGTTTTTCATGTTTCCACCACCCTTGATAAGGACAGGTAGTCTGGTGTAAAGTTGTGTGAGATTTGCAGAGAAAAAGCAACAGTGTACACTAAGGGCTGAGGCTTGGTAGTTCTGGGGACTTTGGTAGCAGTCAGCCCTGGTACAGTGCAGCAGCAGTCACTCTCTGGACATTGGAAAAGGTGTCTATGTTTAGCCTGTATCTGAGCCTAACCTATAGCAGTTACTCTATCACCTGATGACTCCTCACCAGTGAAGAAGGGAAAAGGAGAGAAGACCTACAGGCTGAAAAGAAAACAGATTTAATGAACTAGCTAAATAAATACCAACATCTGGTGCAAGACACAGAGTTATACTCAGCCCAACAAAAGCATGGCACTCACAATACCCAGGAATGAAGTCCTCAAGGGCAAGCAAAAGGCAAAAAGACCCCCAACCAAAAAAACCCCAACACC